>JARK01000213.1:56411-78032 GCA_000688135.1 Ancylostoma ceylanicum | reverse complement strand
GGAAGGGGGGCTGGGGCGAAGGGGGTCTGAGCTTATGAAGTGATAGGTTGGGTCGAACGTTCTCAGACAAATTGACAATATTTTCACTTACCCTACAAATTTTGAACGATAACTGCGAATGTATGTCTGCACGTTTGAACTGACTAGTCGAGCTCTGTCAGCCGGTCACAGTGCCATGGGTGGAACCCCTCCAAGGGGCGTGGCATAACTACAAACCTGGAAAAGAATAGAAATGGTAAAGTCTGGTGTTTATATGTTTGTAGTGGAAATCTGTGTATGATTTGGGAGAGTTTTGAATGGTTTTTCAAATAAGTATAGAACCGGCAGAATCGATCAAAAAGTTAGCGTGGCTCCATCAAACGGCCCATTATTGTACCTTTGTTAAACCCCACCACGTAGTTTTCTTTCTCCACATTGGTGGATCACTGACTGGTAGACGCATCGGCTACATCACTGAGGTCTTTCTCCACTTGTCCGTTTAATAAGGCTGGTAATCAGACAGAATATCCATAATCAGGAAAACGCCTGCGGACATATGATTATCTAAGGGATATCTGCAATAGAAGTGAAATTTCTCCCAATAGTTTGGGTAAAATAAGGGGATTCGATGGTGCAACAGAGCGTAGAAGCTGTGAAATGTGGGGGCTATTCCAGGCCTATACGATAGTAGCTCTCATTTTAGAGGGATATGGCTACATAATCCCCTCCCGATGTTAGACGCATATATTCAAAAATAAACTTTGCCAGAAACGGTTTGTGCTCAGTGATGGATAGAAAAAAGGCGGTGGAAGGTACTGAGCAAAAAAAAATGGTTTTCGAGGAGACAGGGGGTTGGGGCCGCGTGCATCATTGAAATTACCCAATGTAAACTGAGCGAAAAGTGTTCTTCCGTAGTTTAATGACTCAAATTCAATGACGACCTTGGTGTTGTTCTCTCTACAACTTCCATAACATATCTTAGATCTGCTGAAAATTCTGGTCAGTAGTCTTCTAGTAGTCTTTATTTCAAAGAAATATCTAGGATATCTAGGATCATCTTCAAGGAAATATCTAGGATCTAGGAAGTTATACACACCGGAGAGTGCAGTGAAAAAAAACTGCCACTTCTGGAACAACCTAACTTATTTCGATCGACGGTCAACAATGCAGAGGCTCTTACCAATCCTATGGCGTATTCTCCTCGCCCTGCTAGCTTTCTGATGAGGTCAGAGTCCTCAACGCGACCACCTTTAAAGCCTGGTGGATCGTTAGTAGGAGATTACTATATTTCAGTGAAGGACTCTCCTAAAGTGTCTGCGCTCCGAACATTAATTATCCTTTCCTCGTCATAAATCCTGGTCGTAGAAGAAGCTGTTCGAAATGGGCGTGGCGTCGTTCCTTCGTCGTACGGGTCGGACGCGCTTCATTTATGAATATCTGCGGCGCAAGTCGAGGAATACCCGTGAAATTTGGCCCCGTCTTCCAAGTTCGGCACGTGATTCGGCGCTGATGCCAACTGCCTGCAGTAGCGCTTAATTATAGGATCCCTGATGATTTATGGGAGGCTCTGAGACTCATGCTCTCTCTGAAAAGGCGAATTCCTATGGAAAGATTCACGTATTTTACCATCCTTACTATCTCCACAATGCGGAGGCCTATTTTCGTATTTGTTTGTTTAATTTTTCACGCATCATAAAGGATATATTTATTTGTTTACATTATATTCTTGCGGTACAATGTAATCAGTAGAAAAAAGATGAAAAAGAAGATAACGTGAACAGATGACAAAGCAGAAAGATTTTGCAAAGTTCATGCCAACATTTTAAGGGACATTCTCAGAAATTATGATTATTCTTTTCCTCTTAAAGCTTTATTATTAAGAAGTCTATATCTCGTGACCGCAAGTTCATAAGTCTCGACGTTTCCAGGAAATTCCAGACACTCAGATGTAGAAATGTCGAGCAGTGCCTTAAGCACTGCAACTGCTGTGCTCGCCAATGTATGAAATCCTGGAATACTTCCAAGACGAAGAATTTACGAAATTTCAGGACACCCTCCTCACTTTTATTGCACAGCACTCTTGCAAACACAAAATGTTTTTTTTTACATGTTGATTACGTCACGTTTGCCTTCATTTCGGATGCAACAACAACGCGTCAGACGCACCTTCCTCCATTGATTTCCGTGGTTTTTTCAATGCACCGAGAAATAGCGTGCTGAGGAAATCCTAGATTCATGGTTTACATCAAATAATACATGTATACGTCATGCAGTTGTGGTGCAAAAGTCATGCAGCTTATATTGACATTGACATGTGATGTGGTGCACGGAATACGCATGAAATTATCCATGATTGCATGAGAAAAACGCCGTTGACATGAGACATGCATGAAATTTGAGCCAATTTCGCGTGAAACTCGCATAACTAGATAGTGGCTTGTGTCAGAGAAGTGGAACTTTCATCAATCTAAACCCATGCATTTCATAATTGAATCAATGTAAGTACTGAAATTTCTCCAAGCATCGAGCAGTATTGAGTGTGGTATCAATACGTGTTGAAATAGTGCAAACCACATGCACACTTGGTGCACATTTCCATGTGAACGTTGGCTCATGTTCCATGGAATTCGCAAGAGATCTGCTTGGCGCACACGTTTGCAAAAATGTGTGGAAATCGTGCGCATACCGTGCACATTCCATGCGCACTTCATGTAAACGTCGACTCAGGTCGCATGAACTCTGCACGAGATTTGCCTTTGCATGACGTATGCATTTAATGAAAACATGCAGAAATCGTGCACATCCCATGCACAACCAGTGCGTTTTACATGCAACGTCGGGTTGTAGTTGCATGAAAATTGCATGACATCTGCGTGGTGTGTACGTGGCGTAAACTTGTTGCAAATCAGCAGAATCTAAATTAGTGTGACTTTTTTCTTATTTTCTGACTCGATTTCGTCTACCTCGTTTGTTGGTTTAGTGCTTTCCACGAGGGAGAATTGTCCAAGAGAATTTGGAGAAAAAAAAAAAGAAATTGTGTGGCTACGACGCGTAGCAGTTAATGTAATCGAAAAACATTACTGCAACTATGGTGATGCTTGCCACTACGATATGCCGTAATGACAATTTTAAAGTGTCCTACGTTTAGCGCGAGGATGTCCGAGTGGCTGAATTATGCACAAGTAATCAGCTATTGTCGCTTACGGGACGCACTATATTTAATGGACTCCGCCTTGGGCACCAACCCCCTCCCCCGATTTCGTAGCAGTTCCATACTAATAAGTAATTTTTGCAGTCATAATGCATGGATTCTTGCTTGTGCAGTGAAATTGTGTCAGAGCACATTCCCGAAGAATCAGCTGTCAAGAATAGAGTAAAGGAGATAAATCCAGAAAATATTTGATCTAAGCGGAAAAGGCCTCCATTTCTGAGCCAACAAGAAGTGGGCGGAGTCCACCCCTTTTCCTCCAGGAGAGAGTCGACAAAACCTTTCGGAAGGCTTTATAAAAATGGCAGAAATTTTTTTTAGCCGATCTTCAATTTCTCCCTTCTTTTTTTTGGCGCCATATTAGATCATCGAACCATGGACCAGAATCAATTTTCTTCCAGTAAAGAATGGCTGAGTAGGGGAGCGTCTTTTGTTCAGCCATATTTTTCAAATCTGCCATCATTTTATTACTTCTAAGGGCGCCGTTGATTTCTGGATGCAGAATCTCGGTACATTCAGCAAGTTAATAGATAATTAAGTTGACAACTGGGGGAACAAATGTTGAATAAATAGTTTGAGTGCTGAATCTTCCTGCTTACGTTATTCTGCTCTCTTTTTATATGCTAGTGCAGCATTAACGACTGTGCAAGAGTTGTGCACTTCTCTTTGTGTCCTCATTATGCCGTACATTGTTTGCTCGAATGCTCGGACGAGCCCATCATCGCGACATTCCTCGCTTCTAGCCTCATTCTAAAGCTCCATAGTTAAGTTTTCAGATAAGCGATGCCGCCAGGCCTACTGGTGCCATCCGACGACTCCGACGTCGACGACTCCGAGCGAAGACCACCGAGACGACGATTCTTCCAGAAGTGGGTAACATCGCCGTTGTTCCTCGCTGCCATGCTATCCATGGTGGTTTGATGAATGAGCTTCTACTATGGGGAGCCGCTTCGCCGGCTTCCTGTAGCCTTTGTTCGGCGGAATGCTTTGTGCGCATGTTAATTTCGTTGGAGCGCGAGCATCGAAGCGGAAGCCTGCTTATTAACCGACACCAGCGTTTGACGAGCAATTGTGGCGATGAGAATTTTGCAGATCCGAGAGGGGTTCGAGGAGATGGCTGGTCGATGCCGGTGTTTGCCACTGCCTTCTGCTCGTCGTACTGTCCATTTCGATTATTTTCATCGCTGCCAGCACGTACAGCCTCACGAGGAGATATGCTGAGTTGTCAGAAAGCTTGTCAGGTAAGGCCCATTGATTTCGAGATTCTCAAGGCCCGTCAAATCCTGCTGGGCAATTCTTCGCACTATTTTTTCCAATGAAAGCGGCTGATTTCTGGCAGACAGGTGGAAATATACCTCTCGCATCTCTTTCATCTGCTAACAAACAAGCACACATCGTGGAAATATCAAGAGGATATGGTCATATGATTGCAAATAATTCACAGAGAAAAATAAAAAAAAATGGCATGGGAGTTAAAAAGATGACTGCATTTTTCGTGCCCCTCGTTCTTCTTGTTATTCGACTTCTCGCCGTTCTTTTTTAAGTTTCGTTATCCAAAACGTCAAAAAAGGAGCTGAAACTTAGGAAGAGGTGGCTAATCAACGCAGTTGAAACGATTTTCAAAAATTTCATATCATATTACGTCAGACCAGATGGGCCTAGTCCTTATTCCTGGAGTTCCGAACAGCCACAATCGCCTCTCTCATGACAAATCAAATGTGGTGGCTATGTAGTCAATGTCTTATTATTCAGATTCTCCCGCAAATAGGAATACAGAGAGGGTAAATTGCGGAAATCTGGAGTCGTATCCAATATATTTAACACATTGCGGACCACGTGATGCACATGGTGCATCACGGCCTGGCGTCCTCTTATAGTGATTTCATGCATATGGCACATTACCTTATGCTTGGATTTTGAAAACTGCACTCTTTTCCGACAGCTCTTCCCAAGGACTACACATTTAAGTACAGAAAACAACGAATCAGATTGGCCTGACTGGATTTGAAACGTTGATTGACCACCCATGCAAAAATATGCCCGGTCCGCAATGTGTTAGCCGTGGGAGGAAAAGCACAGCGGGTACATATTCCCATTGATTTTCGTCCATTTTGTTATCCAATATAACTCATCCATCTATGTGCTCATTTCTTTGCGCAAGTACGGTGTCTCGGCGAGAGGCAACACGGAATGGAGATGGTATACATAGATCATGGATCATTATCAAGTGGAAATCGACCGGATAAAGATAACCTGCAGGGAGACGAGTGGATTCGCATATCCATGGATATGCTTTTATTGGATAGCAGATTCCCGAAACCACTATAACATATCCGCTAGAGCGTGTTTATCCGATTGGATAAATATATTGGATACGGGCCCTGTATAGACATTCCACACATCCCTATCGGCCAGTCCACCCCGTAACTAACCTTTCATCCAGGAATAAGCACACGCTTTGATGATAATTATAGACAGTCGCGCTCGCATCTTTCATAATATCAAGTATGCACCTCTGCCATCATATTTTATGAACTTGAAGTCCTCGTTCTGCTCGTTAGAACCAACCGAATATTTGTGGGCACGCAAGCACACGCTTGAAATAATTAGTATGGTGTTCAGTTCAAAAATCTCAAGCAAATTAATTGTGTAAACATTATTCTGGGGCCAGCTTTACATAGACTACATAGTCTTAGAGATGTTCGTGCTTATCCTTATTTGTGTCTAAGTTTTTAACTGCAGGAATTGCTAGCCAGTGGTGGGAGGGGGCGGACATTCGAGAGAAAGTGGGCAATCCTGCCACTTTGGGGACCCGAATGAAATACCAGCAGTAAAATTTTAATTTTGATATTAAATCATTAATAATAGATGTTTAAAGATGGTAATGAATATAAACATTAGAAAGCAAACTAAAGCAATGCCTTTGATTCTTTAAGAAAGTTTTTTTTTGAAAAATTTAGCGACCCATTCCCCTAAACCGCCGCTCCCGCTCCTACGTCCACCACTGTAAACAGGGCAAAGATAATTTTGAGACATCCTGTGTTATACATTGCCTATCGTGGGGGTTGTTCTGAACTAGGTGCTTCTTGATCATGTTATCGGGAATGTTCACCAAAGCAACATTGTCCTTGCCTATCCTTCATTTTGGACAAAGTTAGCACGGATGTTCAAAAATATACAGTGTGGCGCATATATGCTGTCCTACAATAAAAAGGGCACAGAATAAGCATGAAAACGCGTCTGCGAACGCTTTCCCCAGGAAAAGCTCATTACCTTATAACGGAACGAGAAGCACCTGTGCTACTCCATGTCTTCTTTTTTGGCGCGGATCACAGTCTTTATTTTGAATTTTTGTCGTTCCATTGCAACGGTTTAGCGGTCGTTCCTATGTTATTTATTTCCTTAATTATTTATCACACTGGGAGGAAAGCTTATGCAAAAACTATGGCGAATAAACAGGGGGCGTTAGAGCTGGGAAGGTACGTGTGAGGGCGATTAGCGTCTAGAACATCTAAGAGTTCTGTTCGTATTACAGTGACGAAACCATGGGGAAATTTGCCCAAGTTCATATAATATAGTTTTTATACAAGTTCATAGTCACCCTGCTCTGAGCTCTGGTCGCGTGTGCCTCCCATTTACGTCAGTGAGCACTTCAGCGCAGCTGCTCCTTTCGAGAGGTGCCGTGGCGTTGAAGGCTGCTCTCTGAACTCATAAGTGTCTCGAATTGGACGTGAGCGAAGTGCTCTTACTTGCCAACATATCCCCAGATCTGGAAATCGTACTGAATTTGACCTATTCCCAACTTCTTCCGTGTTTCAGCTCTCAGCCAACTGTCCGATCGAACGCACGCTCTCGGACTGCACTTGCACCGGTTGCGCATGGAGTTCGACCTATGGAGGGAGAACTCACCGAACTACGCGAATCAGACGACTGACACAACTGAGTACGTGTATGACGTCCTGGAAAGGTTGACGATGGAGTTGAAGGAGATGAAGAAGAAGGTTGATGTGGTGAGTTTCCAGGAAGGCGTTTCAGTGCCAAAGGGTCCATGGATCTGAATTCGTGCCCTCCATCCCATCGGCATCACAAAGTTTCTTGCCTGGCATTACGTGTAGGAGCTCTTGGAACCTCTCTGAAAATTTCAACTTAAACATTTGTGTAGAACTATAATAGTTTGCCAAGAAGGACTTTCCATCCTATTCACGAACTTTGGCGCAAACAGGCGTCTCCAGGCAAGAAGCTAGTACATATTAGGTTGTTGCAAAATCGATGTCGGATTTTGACAGTTGACTTTGAATTCTCATAACTCGGCTAAAACTGAATTATTATTGTCAACTTAGGGCTCATTTGAATCATCACATCTTCGCTATTTTTCTGCTAAATTTTCATTTCATTAGGTCCGTTGCCAAGCTTTTTGGACCTAGCAAAACCGACGGAACCGTTTTTTGATGACCCATTTTTGCGGCCTATTCTCTCTCTTAAGGATGGGTCCAACCGCCTGAATTTGTGGTCATCTTCAGGGTAGCAGTCCGCTGAGTTAGGTATGTAGAAAAGAATCTCGATTTCTGCTCTCCTCTTTTCCAAGAACGTTTGAATCGAAAAATGTGGTCTTCTGCTACCATGAAATACTAGAAGACGAATCGAGGAAAATCCACGTGAGCGAATTTCTCACCATGCTCATTGCTTCCACGGCGCCATAAATAGTGAAATAATGAACCTTAAGGCCACCTCCCAGTTATTTGACAGTTCCTCTGGTGATAGCTTCCACCAGTGCTTTCAGAATCGCGTTGACGTCATCGAATTTAAGTCGACAACTCTGACACATGTATCTCCAGAACTGATTCATTAGGGACAACACTGGGTTGTGGCTTTATTGAGCACTTCCGCCTGTATAGGATGATAGCATTCCATGCCCAAGCTGTTGCCTTGTTACCGAGTTCGAGTCCACGATACAGTTTGATACGAATTTTAGCGATCGATCACACTTCGAATCAGCTTTCAAAAAGCCAACAAAAGTAGATAAATCTGAATGAGGTTGAAAGAGCAGAAAGAGGAAGAAATAGGCTTCTAAACAAATACAAAATATATGGTTGGAACATTACTTTTTATCCCAAAGTAATACATCAAAGTTCGTGACTCAAAAATCCGACATCGATTTTGCAACAACCTAATATATTCTAGAAGCTCCATATTTCCTTCTTTGGCTCCAAAGAGCAAAAACATCATCTCGTGTCATTTCTTTGGAATTCACCGCCGTCGTGACTCGCATTTTCACATGATGGTCTAAAAGAAGAACATTAAAGCAACAAAGGCTAAGAGTTCTTACAGCGGCATTTATATCTGCTCCCGAATGAGTTATCTGCTTGTATCTACTGGCAGTTAATCAGGAGAAAGGCCATGCGAAGTCCGGCAAGGGAACATCGTAGATGGAAGACTTCTATGAGTTTGTTTTTGGGACGCTCATTTCAGCTTATGTAAACGTCAAAAATCCGTGGATGCGATACTTTTCCAAACCTTGTTCTAGAAAAACGCCTAGTTGTCTCAATCCACCATTCGTCATACTTTCCTTTAAAGCAGCAGAATAGCAATTTCCATGGGAATGTCCGTGTCGGAACAAGCCAGGATATTCATTCAAATTCTTCATTAGCACGTTTTTTCCTCTCCAAAAATGTCACTGCAAGACTCAGAGACTTAGTGAATAGAATTGAGCAGGATTTTTGGAGCTGATGAATGGAAATGCAACTGATCGTATGTGCTTTCCTTAGAGTCGCAACGAGTAGTATTCCAAAAATGAGAGCAAAAAAATTCGGTACGAGGTGTCAAACCTAACATGCCCCCTATCAGCATTCTTTGGCGAGTCGTCCCATTAAAAAAATTGCGTCCCATTCAACAAACCTATAATTGTCCTTGGAGCCCGCATAGTGTAAGTGGCAAGAGTTCCTCCGCCGCTCGCACATTAAATGGTTCGATCCGCGCTTTTGACCAAGTCATCCTTGCCTCCGGAGCCGGTAAATTGATTCCAGGGGTGGCTTAACGCGAATCA
The DNA here is from genome assembly GCA_000688135.1 of Ancylostoma ceylanicum. Taxonomy (NCBI): domain Eukaryota; kingdom Metazoa; phylum Nematoda; class Chromadorea; order Rhabditida; family Ancylostomatidae; genus Ancylostoma; species Ancylostoma ceylanicum. Next base: position 68,802 of record JARK01000213.1, on the reverse strand, counting down.
CTCACTCTATACTTTTATAGTTATACTTCTTCGGTAGTTCGGCCGTGGTTCTTGAGAATAATTCGTGCGATTTCCACAGTAACGAAAAGAAATATCCTTTTTGACACATTTTACCTTCATGGCAGTTGGTCACCAGAACTCAGAGCTAATGCAATATACTGTGAAAAGAAAAAAACTTTGAGAAGAAAAGAAACAATGTCTGTGTGTACTGACCGAGATAAGTTATCACATGGGACGACATTATAACAAAGAACTGGCGGCAGTAGAACCAAAAACGTTTTCCTTTTTCTAAAAATACAATGACCACGGCTTGCAGAGCAATCAAGGAAAGTACACACTTGTTGTGTGTTTCTTCCCGTTCGGAAAACAAAAAAAGAAGACTTTTAGCAGGGCTTCGCATCTGCTTTAATGGACATTTCCATGGTTTTTTCATGCATATGCTTTCAACTTTCCGAGCTCTCAAACTTCGACAATTTTTTTATCGCGCAAATGTTTCTGCGCAGAAATGCATCATTTGTTTTGTGGCGCCGAAGAAGTTTTCTGTCAGTCCCGTCAAAAGTGCAACAGAGAGTGCAATGCTCAGAGAAGATGGACATGCACTGCTTCTTTTCAGGCATCGTCTGTCACCGAAGACGTCACTCGCAGGCTGTCGACCGTCGAGACGAGGTGTCTGAACGTCTGTCGAATGCCGATGGTGAGGGAGCGCGAGAAGCCTAGGCGCCGGCAGGCCGCGAAGATTGCGACGTCCGCAGACGATGAAATTGTCTTCAGAAGGAGTTGATTCCACCAGCATTTATTTTTTTCTGCATTCTGCAAAGCCGCCGTTCCTTCCCGTACTTTTCTGCGAGGTTGAGGAGTTTCCTAGGGTTAATAGCTTTCCCTGGGCGGAGCCCCTCACAGAAATATGATCTTTTTACCTGGGAAGATTCCCAACGAGTGACGACAAGTCAATAAGTGATTGAGTCACTCAGAAAGCATTGATTTTGATACGTATCGATTATTGCTGGCTGGTGCGCCAGTGACGCCGCCAAAAATCGATAGGTATCAAAATCGATGTCGCTGCCGAAGGCGGAGCAGAGTATTATACTCCACCTGAAGTATAGCGGCTGGCTGAGAAAGGATGCAGCCATCAACTGCCAGGGTTTTACGTGGTGCTCAATTGTGATAGTCCTCTGAATCTCATTTTCAATGTTTCTACTTCCAGATAGTTTATAGGACCTTAATGTTGTCAACCGACATAGCTCTTTCTACTGTTTTCACTGTGATGATGTGTTGAGCAAATTAAGGAACTTAGGACTGTTGTTCTACTGATACTGTCTATTGTATAAAGATTAGGTATTTTCTCCTACGAATAAAATCATTAAATAAGGTTTAGAGGCCACAGAGCGCCGATCTTTATCGCACATCTGGAAAAGAGGCTGCGCCGCACTAGCTACGCGGCGCGACAAGCCAGTTGAGCCGATCGCTTGTTGCCGAACGTTGCCGAGATTGCCACTTTAGTCTGTAAAATTGTGCAAACGAAAGCATAAAGGATTAGCTATGTATAACACCCCTTCTCTATTCTGCGCCGCACGACTGAGACAAAATATTTTTAGGAGTTGTCTTCGCCGAATGTGTTAATGTGATTTTCATCTTACAACTGGGCATTTGTGCACATTAGGGAGCAGATTACATCCAGAAGCCTGCAGTACAATTATATCAATGGGTATTTGGGTCTCTAAATGTATATTCTTCTACAAGATCATTGATGTTTCATCATTGATGACATCTACTACTCGGTACCACTGAATAATGCAATGCTTCCGCCACCGTAGAACTCTGGACACTCGTACTTGCATAGTGCTCTTTACCCCCATAATAGAAACTAGCTCTGGTTCTCTTCAAAAAGGCATACAATCAGGAAATGTATGCTTTGAGTGTATAAATTGCCATAATCTGAATTTTCTCGTGGAATTGAATGCTATAAAATATAGCCTGACCCAGGAGTCTGTGGCCGGAGTTCATGACTGTTTATGGCAATGGCGTTTTTGAACCGTAGCGTCTGCTTTTTGAATCTATTTTTGAAACATTATTAGGTAGCTCTCATTGTATCTCATAGTATGACGCCTCAGAACCTACGCTGTAGCGTGATAAAAACCTCTTTTTTAAGTTTGCTTAAGTTTAAGAGGCAGTGATGTTATGCTGGACGGCACAACCTTAGCAGCGTAGTAGTCCCTAATTTTTATCAGCCTCCGAGCGATTTTTATCAGGATCTACACGAAAATATAACTTCTGGCATGTGATTTCTGCTTTCCATAGGCAGGTGGGGAATATTTAAGGCGGCATAATAGAAAGTCAGTTACAAGCAAACTTAGAGTATCCCCAGACTTCGCCGGCGATAGCTACGACCGCCGGCTGTAGTGGCGATCGCCACGACCGCCGGCGGTCGCCACATGGATAAAGTGAATGAGGAAACCCCAAACGAAAAAGTGATGATAATCTAAGGGGCGTGGCGATCGATAGGCATCCTTCCCATTATCGCCATCACTCACATCGCCACTTCATTGTGGGCACATCCTCGAGAGTACCGGCGATGAGCTCCGTTTGGCAGCGTTCCAGGCGATCCACGTGGTTATCGATACGTATCATTTCCACGATCCTTATCTCTTCTTTCGCCGGTTCATTTTGATTCATTTCGAACTGGCGAAGTCTGGGGATACTCTTAGATCGTTCGCTAATATCGTGGATACTCATCTGGATGCTCAGATGGTACTCAGTCCAGACTCATCTTGCTTTGCATGCTTTAATGTTTTTTGTTTTGCCTGTTCATTTTTTCACGTTTTATGGTGTTATTTGTCGTTATATTGGGGACAGTTCCTCTGCACATGAGTGTTCTACCTCAAGTAATGGATATCATGAGTTACATATATCATGGTGACGATTGTACCAAACGATACTTACTTAGGATGTAAAATAAGTGCACATATCAGAATCCCTCTAAGGGTCCCCTTGAAAAAAAACCTTGAAGGAAACGATGACGAGATGCGAACGACCACACGTACATAACTGTGCTGTGATGCGTTTTCCCTTCAGTAACACCAATAAAATCGGGAATTCCCGGAACCCAGTGCCAATTTCCATTGACCATTCCTTCGTTATAGGTTGTGGCTATCTCACTTTGATGCTCAATAAATCCCTGATCTGCTTGCTACGCTGATCCCAACATGTGTATACCAAAAGGCACATGAGTGACAAAAACCCCGTTGTTGAGAGGGTCCGAAGCGCACCACTTGGGCGGAGCGGTGCGTGTGTGTGGCCTACCCATAAGGGCAATTTATACTGAATGCGTGCGACTGACGCGCGTGCGTCTATATGATGAAGAATAGGGACTAGTCGCATCGCAGTCGCATAGTAGTCGCACGCGTTTACGGCCTCGCGATGGCCGCGCTTTCTTTTCATTGAGAATTTCATGCCGCGTTGACCGGTCTTCATCGAAAATCTTTCGCAAATGGATGCGTGCGCCTGATAGTCGCACGCAAGTCGCATCTGGTATAAATTGCCCTATAGCCGATGCAACTTTGGCTAACAAGTCTGGCGTGTCAGGTCGATAAAATCAACGGCTCCACACGTCAATTCGATTCATCAAGCTGTTACTGACCCCATACAGACCCGACCTGAAAAACGTGTTTAAAGGCCGTTTTAAGACATGTGATGTACAGTGAATCCGCGCCGACGAGGCCGCCACAGCGGTCGGCGGCGCGTATGCTGTTAGCTTCCACGTCGTCCACGTCACAGCGGGATCACTGGCTGATACCGTGAAGATAACGGTGAAACGTGACACGCAGATTAGAGGTGGTGACGTGGATTGCTGGCAACCGTGGCCGCCTCTGGATCGCCGACCGCTGTGGCGGCCTCGTCGGCGCGGATTCACTATACATGTACCGCAGGAGTCAGCATGCGGAGGAGAACCACAGTCTGCCGATAGCCGAGACAAAAAAAAATGCAACACTGCCCGTAACAGTTCCATACAAGTTATTGAGAAGATGCTAGACATGATCTAGATGAGCTTTTTGCCACTGGTGATTAAATAACAGGAGGAGTTTGTGAGTTGCTCCAAGGCTTCCGAACGCCACGGCTGGAGACCGCAGTGTTTTGTATTGAGAGGGTTTGTTCCTTTTTCAACGAACTGTCCTGAAAAATGCACTTTTACGAAAAGATACTTTGAGTTCATATGACTACTTGTGAATAAAGGATAAATGATAAAGTGGTCGGCATTGATCAATCCCATCACGCATGGGATGTGCCACGCGTTCGATTCATCTGAACATGATAGAGGCGTTGAATGCGTATGTGCCCTGTACAGGGTGACAACAAAGTCTTTGGCCAAAAGTTTCACAGAAATTTTCCCTGGCAACTTCGGCAAACAATTAGCGGCAATGCTGTTGGTTGTGTTGCATATGTTGCTGCAAACATATCTTTAGTATTTGACACAGTGCCAAAGCCTTTGAGTAAAGTGGCAGCATCAGAAAGCAAACCAATGCGAATGTATGGTTGCTTATTTCCCAGAAGCCTGGTAGAAACTCCGATTTCTCCCATCTTCTGCTCACTTTTTGCAGAAAAACTATTGAAGACTTCAAAATTATTCCAAACTGAGCATTTCCTACGTTACCTGAGCTATATTATTGGCTAAGATAATTTTTGAAAGGAATGATCCAAAATGACAACGTTCCACCGCATTAGTTGATGTAACAGTCTCCAGCAAAGGAGAACCGCCATGAAAAATATTGCGAATAATGCTCAAAGTGTCCTCTATATTCCACCAAAAGTACAGATTTTTGCGGCAACAATGTCGGCAGCTGGGGTTTATTTAGTCGTGAAAGTGGTTGACTTGCCATCAGCGTGGCCGCCGGGTGAGGTCTGCTATGATTTCTTGCCAAAAAATTTTGGTAGAGAACACATTGAAAGGCAATAATTTCTCGAAAATGACCTAAAGTGAAGGCACTTTTACTGCTAGCAACGTTTCCTATTGTTGTCCTTCTTTGGAGCAAAAAGCACCAAGTGTTCATCTGTTGCAGTTTTCGCGAAAACACAGAGGTGAAGTCAGTGCTCAAAGTATTAATGGAGGAATCCGTGATTGTATTTTTTTGCTAAGTCCCAACCGCACATAATATGCAATGAATGTGCCTTTTAAAGCAACTTTGTACCTGCTTTTGNCCACCAAGTGTTCATCTGTTGCAGTTTTCGCGAAAACACAGAGGTGAAGTCAGTGCTCAAAGTATCAATGGAGGAATCCGTGATTGTATTTTTTTGCTAAGTCCCAACCGCACATAATATGCAATGAATGTGCCTTTTGAAGCAACTTTGTACCTGCTTTTAAGGAAAAATTCATGAGACATTGGTTGTGAGGTCACTTTGGTGACTATGACACATTCACGAAATATTCCTCATACTTCTCCATACCAACACATCTGGATATACCTGCATAGTTACTTTATAGCGCAGTCCTCTACCTTGCTTCTGCTAAATTATGGGACCTATCGGTGAAATNCATATTTTTGCTGCCAACTCTCGTCCTCATTCTCATTTATGTCTCAATCGACTACCACTACTTCCTCTGAGATATTTGAAGGACCATTCATTCGAAGGACTTGCCCGCGCAGAGCTGGAAGTGACTGACCATGGCAGGTTCGTATGCACGTAAGAAGTGCACCGACAAAAAACAAACGGCCGGAAATACTAATGCATCAGGAAGTAACTTTATGTACATGTTGATAAGTGATGGAGATTTTTCAAGCAAGGCTTTTACCTGAAGAAGACTAGAAGGTCAAGGTTAGCAGGGCGGCAAGAGTGGTGAAAAAATCACAAGAAGGATTTTGTATTTGGGCCCAGTTAACGATTTGTTTTGCTCTTTTGTTAATTTTTTGAGGACTTCTTCAGTCAAAACCTCTGCTCGAACCTCAAGTGGCTGCCCCACCCCACTTCCTAGCGTCCCGAAGGGACGCTAGTCGATAAATCAAATGATAGTTTCTTAGTGAAAATTGTGCTAGGACCTCCACAGGCCTGCAATGATCACGTATTCAATGTTTCATCCTGAACGGGGTAGATCGCAGTCTGCAACACTCCCTCCACTAGCGAATGCACTGCGATAAGAACATTAGTCGATGCCTCAATTAGTCCCTCGGCTGTGGGCACGGATGGAGCAGAGGCAAAGCAGCGGATTGGTAAGCAATCAAGAAGCAATGGTAAATGAGTTCGAAATCTCCAAGCGATGGAGGGAGTGATAAGTTTTGACCGAGAACATCTGTTTTGGGACTCACGGAGGAGGGAACCGGGACATGCGGAGGACTAAATCAGAAGTAACAGACCGGGTCCTCTGACCAAATGCTCCGGATGCACAGCAGTAGTCCTACGCAAGTGTGCGATACTTTGTCTGAGATGTTCATTTCTTCACTGACAGAAATCTACAGACTGGGCAGAATGGTTTAGGAGCTCACTGGGGAAACGAAGGAGTCGTGTATAAGTTTATAGGTTTGCATGATCCCGGATAAGTTCTGTGAACTTATCTACACCATTTTTGCTTCGATACAATATGAATTATGCGAGCAGAGCGAGCATCAGCAGAAGTGTGGAAGTGACACCGGACGGCCAAATCGGTAACTATTATATTTCTCTGCATATATAAAAATCAATGATCTAGGACGCATACTGCAAGCTCTAGCAGATATCCCACGACATGTTCCTTTTTCGATATTGCGGCCGCGTGTAGTGGAAGCTTTCCATCACGGTCACGCAAACGAACGTTGTACCCATTCTAAACCACTGGAATAATCAGGTTCTATCAACTCTCAATTCGTCGAGTGTTCGCCTACCTGAATGAGTACCTTGATAACGTCTAAGGAACCTTTTTCTGCTGCTTTATGAAGAAGCCACTTGTCCGATCTGAAAGGAAGAAGTCATTGTTTGTCTAGAATTGTAGAAATCCTCCTGCAAGTCCGCAGTCTGCGATGGCATCATGGAGTAGCCTAAGTGGTAGCATAAACATAGGCCAAGCAACTCTACCTGTGCGTATTGCTGATTTTCCCGATTCTACTTCACAGAAATAATATCTTCACGACATATTTTACTACTGTGCGCAGTTGCCAACACCGTTCCCCGTAATCGCCGTAATCATCGTTGCAGTCTGTTTGAACGTTCCGAGATAAATACATGATCGCAATTTTTCTGTATGTTGGTTCTAGATGTGCTTCATAACGCGTCAGAGCTCAGCCCGATTGAGGAGCAAAAAAAATGCGTATCAGTCTTCGTCGACGTCCTACGAAGATGCTTTCACTTGCCAGCGAACCAGCATTGGAGTGCGATGTCGCATCGGAGTCATTTATAGCTGCTATGCGACGTCGGTACTTCAAAAATTTGTCGATTTAAGCAATTCGGACTGCCTTCTCAACTGTTTTCGTTCTAAAGTGGCCTTCTAATCTGTATTTTGTTCCTCCTTTCTTGAAATTGCCTGATCCGTAGAGAAAATATGTGAAGTTCGTGAGCCGAAACATGCGATGCGAAATCTCTGTTTAACAAAACGAAAAAGATATGGGCACTCCTGGTAAGCGGTGATGGTGAGCTTGACGTGCATACTGGTGGTTGGTCGATTTTCAGGGACTCACCCATTCGGGCGTTTGGAGCGCCGGTGAAAGTGGAAGCTGGCGTGGAACAAGAACAGTTGCTAAGGGGGAGCAGCAAAACTTTATGTAGGGCGCATAGGGAGGGACATATGCAGGCATTTCTGCACCCTGTATTTTCTGCATTGCCACGTGATGACCCGCAGCCTGCAAAGTATATACATACAAGCCAAAAGACGCATTTGAAAACTTATTCTCCTTTCTACTGTGGCGGAGTCTAGACGAGCCCACCGTGACTTGCTTGCTAACTGGGCCTCTGTTGAAAACATGGTCCAATGTAACGACTGGCCAGACGAGATGCGTGGGATGCACTCTCGTACCGGCGCAGCGCGGACGAAATCCTTCTCCGCACGACCGTCCTGACGTGATTCTGCAGCAACACAATCCATGTGAGGAGAACGCCAGGATACGTACCCAATGATTCAAAAGAGGAGAACGCCAAGGTACATGTTTGACGATGGAGAATGCTTTCACTGCGGCTCCATAGTGGCGAAAACGAGGGAGACGACATGAATCTGCAGCCACGTAGTCTGTGTGAGGAAAACGCCAGGGTACGAATCATTGGTTCGCAGTGGCCCAACAGTTGTGAAAACACCAGGATACGGATCCGCCGATTGATGATAGGCCTGCCGTGGCAACCTCGTGTCGAAAACGCTAGGGCATTGGTCCGCTGATGGAGAGAGGATCCGATGTGGCTGTGACCCAGCAGCGTAGGAAACGCCACGATACGGGTCCGCGTTGGAGAAGGGAACGATGGCCACCAGCGCTGAGGAAAACATCGACATACATGTAGGTCCGTCGTGGTCCAACTTCGTGGAAAATGAAAGGATTTAGGTTTCCGATGGAAAAGTGGTGCGCTGTGGTCAGTAGTGTGGAGAAAGCCAGAATAAGGGTCTGTTAGTGAAGGATGAGGCATCCAGTTGTGCGGAAAATGTCATGCGATAGTCAAATCAATTTGATAGGTGTTCGCTAACAAATAGATGTGTTTGAAATAGTATTAGCTCTGGGCACCCAGCCCGGTTTTTTCAAAGAGCTCAATTGTGCTTATTTTCATGTGAGCGTAAGTTCGTGAGCTCGTGAATTCATTTTACCTTATCTACTCTCAGAAAGCAGCATCACCTCGGGAACGTAAGTTTTCTATTCCGTCTTATTGTTAGACAAGTGCTCCGACTCGCCTTCGGCGAGTCTCGCACTTGCCCCCTTCGCGGGATTTTTGGGTTGGAATGCTGTTTTTTTTAAATGAAATGTTATGGTTTGGTTTTATCTCAAGTTCGTATTTCGCTCAAAACAGCCCGATCTACCGGCTCACGTAGAACAACTCGTCTCCTTTTCGTGCTTGCTTAAGTCGCGTTACCTGCTCGCATCTCCCGCACAGTGCGTCACTCATTTCACATTCATCAGAAGCTCGTTCTTTCGCACCTTCCTCCATTATTTGTGAACCATTTCCTTTGCGTCATTCTCACTACAGGATGCCCTCGCCCCTGTACTGTCAGCGACCCCGTTATTCTGCATCTTCCCCACTACGACGTGCCAGCGCACCCCAAGCCTAGCTGTGGACCCGTCGATTGACCATTTTCCACATTACCAAACGCCGGCTCACCTCACATATCGATGGACCCATTCCTCAATGTTTCCATCTCCCGACTCGGGTGCACGTATTACACCACTGCTGACCCTTCTGTCACGTCTTTCCCCGACTGTGTGCGCACCCTTGTAGATCCGTTTCGAGCACCCTCCTGGAAAGTGCGCCATTGCCGCCGCTCTCATCCTTGCGGTTTCCCCTCCATCTGACTCCTGCACTTCTCTCCAAAACACATCCACCTGTATGTTACTTTTATTTGACTTGATAAGCGCTGACCAATAAACACCAAGTCTCATCCATTTTCACTGTGATGTAAACCATTGTTGACTATTCAAGCGACGAAGGCATACAATGGTGGACCCGCCACTGTGGTGCAATGTTTATCACCAAGAACTTTGAAAAAAAAAAACAAATGTTTTCATAGCCGCTGCTCCTCCACACGGCAGTGGGCACATGCTGTCCGAGGTTGGGTCGACTACTTCAACACACCACAGCCCAACAATCCCGGGGCATTATCCAATGCTCACAGGAAATTTGGCCTCGCAGACGCGGTGTGTGGTCCCCTTCATATTGCCCGACGCCACGGCTACTCTAACCCCCGAAGGGCGCAGTTAGCAGCCACCTGCCTGTGACGCAGTTGGACGCTGAAAATTTGGATCTGAGGGTTTCTTGATGTGCTAATGACGAATTCCGCATCCATTTAACACTATGACATGATATTGTGCGCCTACAGCAGGTGGACTGCTGCATCGCCCATCTGCTGAGCTGCGCTTCGTCACCTATGCATTATCATACGAGGAGCGACGCGGGTCAGCCAACTGGTGTAGCAGCTTGAGGCAAAGATTTTCGATACAGACCATCCTTCGATCAGATGAGCCTTTCCAGTGTTCTTCGGAAATGATACAGCTCATGCTATAAACATATTTGCGTGGTCGGATCTGATACGATCTGATAGTGGTATAACCGCTCACCAATTCCTTCAGGGCAAAGTGCGTTTCACGTCACAAACTCAAATATATAGTATTAGGTGCGTGCAAAAGTTCCGGGGCAGTTGGTGGTAATTCGCTATTTAACATAGTTTTGTTTCTTTTTGATGTAATGTTCTGCAATCCTTTTCATGTGTGCTGGTAGCCTGGAACATCTAATACCCTTACCACCTTTGGCTTTGATCTACGTCACAGCGTCGCTGCGTTTCAGGCATAAAAGCAGTGCTAAGTGCAATCAGCAATTTCGCGAAATTTTGCTTTAAGAATTCAAATTCGGCAGATTCGCAGGGAAGGCCACTCCCTCAATAAAGATTATGTTTGAGTAGGGTATTCTCTCCGAAATGGGAACAGTTCGTAGGTGCTTACAACTTCTGAGCGGAGATGAGAGCTTGCAAAATGCCCCACAAGTTGTTGAGCAATTTGACAAGCACAAGGGCTCCCGGAAAGGGTGGGTTGAATCAGACCTAGTGGAAAGTGTGCAGGACTTTGCGAGGAAAACAACCACTCATGCCACGTGACTTGGAGGGAATTAGTATGAAAGTGAATATGAGGAGATGGATTTTGTGTGAGTCCGCCATCTCTGCTGCGGTATAGCACACACTAACGTGTTGCAGTATCAACCGTCTAAAAAGATGACCAATTGTTCGCCGAAGTTCTAACTCAGCATGTATACTCTCAAGACCAACCTCCAGAACAAAGTCTTGTTTTCAAGCCTCTACGACTCCACATCCGCTATAAAACATCTCGTGAACAGACCCTATTTAAAAACGACCTGCGCCGCTCTTCCGAGTATGAACTTGTCAAATTTTGTGCCTCTGGAAAAAATCGTTAATGCATCCTGTTGACAACATTACACAGATGCCAATGCTTCTTGGTTCGACTCAAATGGGTGACTTTGAGTTGAGTTATGGCGCGTCAAAGAAATTAGGTGCAACTGCCCAAGAACTTTTGCACGGACCTAATATAATAGTTAGATAAGGTCGTCAAGCATGAAATGTCTGATTTTTTAAGTGATCAGTTTGACAGCTGGTATCTTCAGGGTTTTCTTAGATCCACTCTCATCTTTCTTCCCATTATGAAGGTACATTCTCCCTCTCTCAAAATCACCCACTTGATTTTTGATCAACTTTAAAATTTTCGTCTAAGAGGAATTTTCGTGAGACTACTCAAAGACGAAAAATCGTATCACTTCGGAATATGGGTTCCATCGCGGAGCCTGCAAAGCAAAGACAACTCTGAATACCCAAGAAATGTTTGGAGAGGGAGTGGCTAATAAATTAACAAGACATCGATGTCTTGAGAAATCTCTACCCCGTGATATAAACCTGCAATGGGAGCGTTGTGATGAATCTGGATTAAAATGAGTTGCAAGCTGTGGCTTAAGCGGATAGGAGTCAAACTGTGCCTGTACAGGGTGACAACAAAGTCTTTGGCCAAAAGTTTCACAGAAATTTTCCCTGGCAACTTCGGCAAACAATTAGCGGCAATGCTGTTGGTTGTGTTGCATATGTTGCTGCAAACATATCTTTAGTATTTGACACAGTGCCAAAGCCTTTGAGTAAAGTGGCAGCATCAGAAAGCAAACCAATGCGAATGTATGGTTGCTTATTTCCCAGAAGCCTGGTAGAAACTTCGATTTCTCCCATCTTCTGCTCACTTTTGCAGAAAAACTATTGAAGACTTCAGAATTATTCCAAACTGAGCATTTCCTACGTTACCTGAGCTATATTATTGGCCAAGATAATTTTTGAAAGGAATGATCCAAAATGACAACGTTCCACCGCATTAGTTGATGTAACAGTCTCCAGCAAAGGAGAACCGCCATGAAAAATATTGCGAATAATGCTCAAAGTGTCCTCTATATTCCACCAAAAGTGCAGGTTTCTGCGGCAAAGATGTCAGCAGCTGGAGCGTAATTAGTCCTGAAAGTGGTGCGCCAGCCATCAGCGTGGCCGCCGGATGAGGTCTGCCATGATTTCTTGCCAGAAAATTTCGGTAGAGAACACATTGGAAGGCAATAATTTTTCGAAAATGACCTAAAGTGAAGGCACTTTTACTGCTAGCAACGTTTCCTATTGTTGTCTTTCTTTGGAGCAGAAACCACCAAGTGTTCATCTGTTGCAGTTTTCGCGAAAACACAGAGGTGAAGTCAGTGCTCAAAGTATCAATGG
>JARK01000213.1:39747-53356 GCA_000688135.1 Ancylostoma ceylanicum | reverse complement strand
AAAGTGTGCCGGCTTTCAGAGGTGAAAGTGTCCAATACTACGCAAGGAAAGTGCCGGTATGCGGCTTTGGGGCAATTTATATTGGATGCGTGCGACTGACGCGCGTACGTTTGTATGACGAAGAATAGGGACTAGTCTCATCGCAGTCGCAGCTCAGTCGCACGCATTAACGGCCTGACGATGGTTCTTTTTATTGAGAATTCCATGCCGCATTGACCCGGTCTTCATCGAAAATCTTTCGCAAATGGATGCGTGCGCCTGATAGTCGCATCTGGTACAAACTGCCCTATTCTCTCCTACATGCTTTTCTTTCTCTTCTACACCTACTCACTCATTATTCCCTCTCCCACCCTCTGTCGTCTGAATGAACCACCTCCTTCTTTCTGTTTACATATGGCAGAATCCTGGAATTTTCCTCACTGACTCACCAAGGCAGACCCGTACCCCGACATTTCCACCAAGGCGGACCATATCATAGCGTCTTCACCATTGTTTGGCTTGGGCGGATCCGTATCCTGGAATTTTCCTCACTGCCTGGCCAAGGCGGACCTGTACCCTGACATTCACGCCACTGATTGGCCAGAGAGGACCCGCAGCTTGGCGTTTTCACCACTGTTTGGCCAAGGCGGACCCGTACTTCGTCGATAACGCCACTTCTTGGCCAAGGCGGACCCGTATCCTGACGTTTCCACCAAGGCGGACCCTATCATAGCCTTTTCACCACTGCTTGGCCAGGGCGGATCCGTATCCTCGCGTACTCACCACTGACTGGCCAACAAGGAGGGCTCGTACTCAGACGTTTACGCCACTGCCTGGCCAAGGCGGGCTTTTACCCTGACGTATCCACTCCGCTTGGGCGAGGCGGACCACTACCCTGGCGTTTTTCTCACTATTGGGCCACCGCTGACGCATCCTTCTATCGGGTGCCAGTATGTCGGCTTTTCGTCACTTCTGCATCGGCGGACCAGTATCCTGAAGCCATCCTCACTGCTGAATCGGGATGGACACATCCCCCTTCTGAGGACTGGTGTTTTGGCGCTTTCCTCACCTCTCCATCGGCTGATCCGTATCCGTACGTTTTCCCAACTGCTTGGTCAAGACGGACCGGCATCATTGAGTTTTCCTCACGGCTTGGCCAAGGAGGACTCGTAGGATGGCGTTTTCACCACTCCTTGGCCAAGGAAGACCCTGAGATTTGCACCACTGATCGGCCAAAGCAAAGCAGACGAACGCGCCGCGGCCGCCGAGCTACAGTGGCGGACGCAAAAAAGGGCGCCGCAGCCGCCGGTCCACAGTGGCGAACGCCAACGAACGCGCCGCGGCCGCCCAGCAACCGTGGCGGACGCGGACAGGGGCGCTGCAGCCGCCGGGTTACCGTGGCGAACGCCAACCAACGCGCCGCGGCCGCCGAGTTACTTCACATCGCATGTTCCTAACTGCAGTTTCCCATATTTCATCTGCTGATCAGAGTTTTTCAAGAAGGAAGAGACGGAAAACACACTTCAAACGCCAAATTGTAGCGAAAACATCAGGAAAACATGTAAAGTCCTGATTTGCTTGAACCGATTGATTTTTTTCGGACTCCGACATCGGTTCGCAGCTACTAGTTACTCCGATTCAACGTTGGACTTCGACACCGAGGCGCATGCAGAAGACTTACGTTCGTCGACAAACGGTGATGCTGCTTTCTGAGAATAGACAAGGTAAAATGAACTCAGAGTTCTCACGGCTCCCTTGCCATTATCACTCGGACATGCCCGGGAGCTGCCCGGTACTAAAATTGTGTTATCGGCCTGACCGATATGCCCGCGTCATTTAAACCATTGACCGAGGCCTCAGAATTGCTGTCGGGCAACCCGTTGAAAGTGCCTGAGTAAGAAAGGGAAGGTACGATGAAATCTATCGATTTCATGACTTGGGTGTAAGGTGTTCCTAAAGAAAGAACTTATCCTCAGACAGTTTCACTGAGTTGCCCGACAGCGATTCTGAGGTACCGGCAGTCTGGGGCAGTTTTCTTATCGGGTACAGGGCGATTTTTTCCATTATTATTTCGTTTTTGTCTTATATGCATAAATGTATTGTCTTTCACATGCAAGTATTTGCGTGTACTTTAGTTCATTACTTCATGTGACAGTATACGCGACTGTCTTCCCTACTACCAAGTCGAGGGCTCGTCGAATTACGTTCACTCCTTCACTTATCCAGTTATGATTTGCTCTGCAACCTCCACCCTTATGAACCCGTTCTTTCAACTAATCCATCAATGAACACAAGGAAAAGACACCAATTAGATAGGAAATCGGCGTAATTTGCTGCTCACATGCAAACATTTCTGGCTGTGAACGTCTCCGTCAATACCGTCTGAAGTGTTGCGGAATGAGCTAATCAAAACTCATCGCAGTGTTTACCCATAGCCCAGTAGTCTAATCTTTAGATAGTGGCCATGGTAGGTGTAGGTTCGATACTGGCATCAAGAAGTTTTACACTTGCATGGATAAATAGTTGTACATAATCACGCCTGATTTGCCCCCGAATTGCCAGCTGTGGACAGAGCTGTCACCATGATGGCAATTTTGGTGCCAACTTGCAAGGTGGATTTCTACGGCCATGAAGAAGAAGTTGCAATGAAATTCACTGCTCACTGGAACATGGGGGAATTACTACCAAGAGGCTTCATTGAGAGTATGATGTTCACTGTACTTGCATGATTGCCATTGACCGCCAACTCTAGTGGAGTTTTATTCTCGTCATTAATCCTCCACAACAGCTCCACTGCATGTTCACCTGCTGAAAAAAATATGAAGCAACTTTGAGCAATGGGAGGAGGTGGAACCTGTTGCAAGTCAACCATGTTCAATAAGAAGCTGTAGGATGTCGTTTCTGCCATGTCGTGCGGCCATATGATAGGCAGAGTTCCGCGAGTTGTCTCTTACATTGCAATCAGCTCCGGATGACAGCAGAAAGTGTACAAGGTTATAAGAACTGCACATGCACGCCTTCAGCAGAGGAGTGCTCTCATTGGAATCCTTTCCCTGTAAAGAAAATCTGGAGTATTTGCTGATTCAATTTTTGGTTGATTCAAAGGCAGGCGGATGGTTAGGATACAAATACATCCATTTGAAGTGGTCATATTTCTGTGATCACCATGGTAAATAATCTCGGCAAATAATCTCGGACCCCATCTGACATGTTCTCACCCGTCTCCGAGCGAAAATGAAAGAAAAACGACAATATCAATGAATCGATGCTCTCGTACAAAACAGTTGTCATATTCGCGCTCAGCACATCGGAGAACCCCTTTAGACATGTCCCTGCCCGTCCCCGATTGAGAGTTGAAAAATCGATAGTCTCTAGGTTAAAATAGCAAAAAATCAAGAAAATCGATATAATTGATTAATCAATCACTAATTCCCCGAGAAAAGTAGCCTGAAACCTTCGCCTGCCCAAGATGGATTGGTATGCAAATTCTGGTCTAGATCGGTTTATTCTCCGCGATTTCTATTCGTTACATACATACATACATACATACATACATGCATACATACATACATATGTACGTGGGTCGTTTGCAAAGTTTCCGGAATGATCACCAAGGAGCTGTCCTTCTTCAAAAATTTCTATGTAGTTGTGTTGGCCAGTTCATCGTATGAATTGACTGTGGATCTCGATTTGATATGATCAAGACTCTGCTTTTGACGAGTGGATCAACTTGTGCAACTTCAGCTGCGCTCAACTGCAGACAGTTGTGAAATTTGGGCGGCTATTAATCCTTTCAGTTGGAGGAGGTAACCGCAAGTAGACCGGATGGTGCTTCGGTGGTGACTTTGAAAAGTCACTACCTTCATTTTTCACCCGTAGTATCAGAGTTTTGAAAATCAACCGTAGCATAACGTGAGCAAACAACAAACCATGCGCGGAATGCCGAAAAAGGCCACCATTTTAGAGACTCTGAATGAAATCGTTGACAAGGCTTTGAAAGATGGGATACAAATAAGAGCTGAATAAGGGTGTTCAGGGCATCTCTCACGAATGATCAATTTTTATTTTACCTGACGAACTAAGTTTGAAGAAGCATTTTCAAAACTGAGTGCCGCATTTGCCCAAGTCATCAGGAAAACGCAATCCAACATGAAGGGTCAGCCAATTATTTAGAAACTGTGAGCTTTATTTCAATCCAAAATTGTGATTCATATTGAAGGTTAGATTAGGCGCTACAAGCTGGTCACAGTAAGGCTGATGAAAACAGTAGGATAGACACGAAGAATAGGTTCTGAAGAAAAACCTACCGTCCACTGAGGTGACATGGTGACGGCATCTGTTTTTAGGAGTTTCAATGAAAGGACGGGGAACTTATCACAGCTGAATATTCGCCAATATTTTTGGAAGCTCTGAACGTACAAACTGAGCGACGCGCACGAGTTTTACAAAAAATAAGAGTTGTCCCACCATGTCGGCATGACTGCGAATGCATGGGTTACCACTTGGAAAAAAAAACTTGTGATAATGAAACCTAGAACTTCAATTTATACAGTGAGTTCTCTGCCTTAGCTTCCTCGTACTTTTACCTGCCAGAGCAGCCTGATGTCTCCCCGTCTGAGAAGAGATTCCGATCAAGCAACAAGTTAATCATGGTCGAATCCGGTTATTTTGAGTACTCCAAATAAATTCTTTCTGTGTAAAGAATGGAAAAAATGAAGACAAACCGTACCACATGTACTGAGCTTAAAAGGAAATGGGTTAAGAGATGATATATTGATTGCATCCTATTTGCTTTGTTTTCACTGTCGTTCCGGAAACTTTTCAAACCGCCTTCGTACATACCCACATACAAACTTTCACTTTTATATATACAGATTAGCAAGTGATGTAAATTATCAAAAACCTAAGGCCTATGAAATTTCACAGCGACACCGTCGCTGTTGTGAAAATAAAACACATGAAAATGATGAGAACAAATTGTTACAAGTTATGATGCGTCATCACACGTTTTCATTGAATAGCGTGGTGGCATAGAAGCAATTGCATGAGGACTGTTGGGAGGGTGCAGTAGCGACAAAAGCATCCCTAAGAAGTATTCAACAAGCCCAACAAGGATGCAGTGGTATTTTCATTAATTTCAACATTTTATCGGTTCACTCTGCTTAGAAGTTATTTCAAGCCTACATTTTTATGATTTTTGGCAACTTTGCAAGGAACAAGACGATTGAGAACAAAGGCACCTATTAGGTTGCCGGAAAATGATTGAGACACTCCAGATTTTTGTCACACCTTGAAGTTCTTCTCTCCACTTAGATAATTCCAGGACTTATTTATTTATTTATTAATCTAATCATCTTACACCAATCGGTGTACCCTATCAATAACTTAGGTACTAGATACTAACTTCAGAGACACATGATAGAACATAGAAAAAAGAATAAAAAATGAACACAAAAATATCAGCTAGACCATCATGTCCTGGCAAGTAATATAATCGATACTTTTGCCTAATATTTCCTGGTGACTTTTTGAGGGATATAAGTGGTGAGCGGAGGTGGGTAAGAGCTTTTTCAGAATTCACTAGCTAAAGAACATGTTTAAGACGTGGCCGAAATATTGGGTGACGGATGAAGCTGCAAGGTTCGAGACCTTTGAGATAACCACGCACTACGAACGCAGCTCGAGTATGCATTCTGGGGCGGAGGCATGTGCGTCTCTCTGGTCTCGTACGAACCCCAGGCATGAACGTAGCGGAATGCTCGCCGGCTCCCTCTCCTCACAACTACACCTCATCCTATAGTCGACGACGCCTCTCTTATCTAAAACGTTTTCGCCTCAGTTATTCATCGAATTCGACACTTACACTAAGCTGACGAAAATTTTCACGTCATACAACAATAAGATAAGAAATTTAGTGAAGATAGGCAGAAAGGATCAATGCTGAGAGAACTACAAGCGAAACGAAGACGAACAGTAGAAAGCTTGATTAAGCAACAACGTCGAGAAATATTGAGTAGGTGGAGAGCACGCAGGATAATGAAGAAGTTTGTAAGCTTCTTGAGCCGGGCGGCAAAGTTGCTTCGGCACTACTTCTTACGGCAAAGTTGCTGCTCGAGCTCCTATGAAAATAAAACTTGTTGCAAGCGCAATGTATACTCATCACCTAGAGCCGTCTCTCAGGCACAGACTAGACTCCACTAGAGTTCAAATATCGGGAAACTACAGGTCGAAGGATCCATAAATGAATGATCGAAAATCCTCAAAGGTGGCGGTATATTGCCTGGCCAAGGAGTGGCTGAGCGACGAAATAATGTGTTAATTGGAGAGTGCAATATTGTGCAAGGGTGGAGAATACGTCAACGTATTCTGTTCTTCCAACTCAGGACGAATCGACAGAGCCGTAAAAGGGTGATTTTTGTCGTCTAGAACGTGCATTTCAACACGTCGATTTTTTCTCTACAGATTTGCTGACCAGTTCCCTGAATTGAATGTTGTAAAAGTTGGTGCTACCCAACACGCCGTGGGCCAGCAACTCCAGCGGAGCATGCTCTGCGAGGGAGGAGGTCGCCTAGTTGGTGAATGTCTTTGAGAAGACATATCTTCCGAAACGTAAGATCAGCAATGGCGGTTCATGGTTGCATGGCTGACGAACACCAGGCCAAATGCCATGATAGTCGAGTCGTCCCTCTTGCTCGCACAGGTGCTCAACAGGAGTTCGTAAAAGAAAATCAGCGGAGGTTCATCCTCCAGTAGGGTCACCCAAGCTGAGAAGGCGTTCGAGTTTTAAAGGCAACTGGAAACCTAGTTAAGAGTAAACTACTGTCAGGAGTCTAGACCGGCTTGGCAGTATCGTCGCAAGGCGGCTTCCCTCATACACTTAGGTCGGCGACTACCTGTGGTGATAGCTGAAGCACGCCGCGGCAAGGCTGCTCGGTATGGGGAAAACGTCTACTTGCCTGTCCAGCACGCTTTCTGCCTCAGTACCCCGCACACCGCGCTTTGCCGACTTAGACGTTGGACGGTACGGCAACCGGTGAGAGGCGATCGAATCTCGGGTTGCGCAGGACGTCTTTGATTTTGGACCAAGGCGACAAAGGCACGACACGCCATGAAGACTGTTTCATGCTCTGCACATACAACGCCAGAACAGTCTCTACAAACGCCGATCTCCACGCTCTTCTCGAAGCTGCAGGACGCACCAAATTCCACGTGATATCTCTGCAGGAGACCAAAAGCAAGAATAGTGAAGTTCGACAACTGAATGACGGAACCATTTCATCCATGGAGAGAAGGTTCCGTCGCGAAGTGTTGGAGATGTTGGTTTTGTCGTGCACCCATCTGTCGTCCATCTCGTCGATTCACATGAGATCTTGTCTTGTGTGAATCGACGAGATGGACGACAGATGGGTGCAGCAAGCCTGTGCAGAACGCGCCTCAACACCCCAAACGACAAACTTGGAACGCACATCAATAGCTACCAAGGAATTACTTGAGAGAAGAAGTGCTTAGAGGCTCGATCCAAAGGCATCACACATCGAACAGCTGGTTGGCAATGCCAGCTGTAGAAGTGCCTTGCGGGAAGGTATTCGAAAGCACGGATTTTGGAGGCAGCAGAAGGAAGGAGAAGTCTGAAGAAGTATCGAAGAGACCTCCATGAACAGAACATTCCGCTGACTGCATTAACGAATGAAGAGGGAATTGTAACATCCTCCCGTCGAGGAATGGAAGCCATCACGGAAAGGCTTTACGCTAATCTTTTCCGTTCTTCAGTTCCCGTGAACCCCAACATACCATCTGGTGATGAACCACCTCGGATTCTTCCCGCAGAAGTCCGCGTTGCGATCGGGAGCATGAAACCAAGCACAGCTCCAGGCCCTGCCCATATATCAGCTGATCTCCTGCAAGCTGGAGCACATCATCTTTAAGTGATCCTTGCGGAACATATGTCATCATCATATCTCAAAAAAGAAAGAATCCCGAACCAGTGGAGAACCTCGCGCACTGTCCTTATTCACAAGAAATATGACAAGGGGGACCTTCGGAACTATCGTCCAATATGCATGTTAAGCGTGCTTTACAAGCTTTTTACAAAGATCTTTCTCACAGAAATACCGAGAACCTTGAATGAAGCCGAACCGCAACAAGCAGGATTCCAACAGGGATTCAGCTGCATGGACAAAATCCAAACCGTTTCGAGGGTCATAGAGGTTGCCGGGAGTATCGCTTACCTCTCGTCCTAACTTTCGTCGACTACGAAAAAAAAACATTCAATAGGACTGAAACAAACGCCATACTGTCAGCATTAGTCGACCAGGGAGAGGACGCGTCGTATGTAAGGACATTAGCCGACTGCTACCGTCAATGCTCTACAATGGTGCAGCTCTTCCAGCGCCCCATAATCATCCCAATTGCGAAGGGAGTGCGATAAGGCGACACTATATCGCCGAAGCTGTTTACCGCCGCTTTGCAATGGGCAATGAAACCACTCGATTGAGACGAAAGCGGTATTCGAATTGATGGAAGATTCCTCTCAAACCTTCGTTTTGCAGATGACATCGTCCTCTTTTCGAGAAGTACCGAAGCACAGGCGATGCTTAACGATTTAAACGAAGTAGGGAAAAGGATAGGGCTGCGGATGAATAGGACAAAAACCAAGTTCATGAAGAACGTCTTCTGCGATGGAGAACGAATAGAACTTGAAGGGACTCAAATAGCAGAAACGACGTCCTATGTGTACCTTGGACGCTCATTGAACATGGAGAACGACCACAAAGAAGAGCTGGGTAGAAGAAGAAGAGCAGCGTGGGCTGCGTTCTGGTCTCTCAGGAAAGCCACTGACCAACTGACAGACCACAAACTCCGTGCTCGTGTCTTCGATTCGACAGTACTCCCAGCGCTCTGCTACGCTGTCGAGACGTGGTCGAACACCGCGGCCACGTTAAAGTCACTTCGCACCGTGCACAGAGCGTTTGAGCGATGTCTTCTGAGGTATTGGGTTGGGCAATAAGTTCGTGCGTTTCTTAAGTTTTTTTTCACCTTAATTTTTCAATGGGAACCAAACTTGTTTGTTTGCGTATCAGTAATCTTTTTCTAGCCCTTGGTTTACTCTTTCCAAATTCTTTCACCGATTTCCTCAAATCTCGCCGCACCTCAATTTTTACCGCCTGGAGTGTGAAGCACCATTTCGACTAGAACGACAACCCCCGATCACTCCTACTGTTTGACTTCTGTCATGGATCGAATGGAACTCAAAAGGCAACAGATATCAAAGACATGTAAAGAGAAGCCATTACTGTCGAAAAGATGGCGCAAAAATGGATGCCCGCCTCAGAGAGGTTAATTTTAGCCCGGAGGATGTCCCCCTTCCAAAAGTAGAGTTTGAAGAACAGTGAGGCGTTAACACGCCCGATTTTGCTCAAGGTGTAGAGAAGAGCCATTCAGAATGTTAAATTCTAGCGAAAACCGAGTTCAACTAATTCAGTTCGCTAAAAAACTTCGAAGAGCTTGGTACGATGTGACCCCTCACGTTGAGAGGGCGCACCGCTTCCGGGCAAATTCCACTGAAACGGTATCCTACATTCTAGAATAAAAGGTAAACTCACTCATACAACTTCTACATGTGGCTTTTCATGGAAAGGAAACGAAGGAGCCGCTCCATCTCTGATACCATTAATAGCGGAGGAAAGGTGCTACATAAATCACTTGTTGTGATTTATGTTGTTCGTGAAAAGCAGTGATTCTAATGCCCTTGAAAAACCGCAGGAACTTATTGCCCAACCCAATACAATCTTCGCACACAACTGCAAGCCGGACTTCGCAGTTCCGATTTGAGGCGAATATCCTGCCTTCATGATCCGGCGGAATACGCATCAAAAGCTAAGCACCGATGGACCGGTCGTATGATGCAAAGGGAAGATGATAGCTGGACAAGACGAACTTTGGGATGGATCCCCAAAGAAACAAAACTACCTGGAGGGAGACCACCAACGAGATGGACAGATGTTTTCGCTGCACGGTTGGACCAGCTGAACGCTCAGCTGGAAACGAGTCAAAATTCTCGCCGGCGTCGTCCACGGTGCTCCTGGAATGACGACAGAAAGAATTGAATGGAAGCGATGCTGGGGCCCACACGACAAGCGAAGACAGGCCATCTAAGTGAGTAAGTAATCAGCTGCGGAACGCGCCCGTAGAACAAAATCACAGTAAAAAAGAGTGGAGGGACACCCCAGAAGAGTGGTCGTATTGGCTATTTAGGCTAATTTTTATGCCTAAAAAGGTTAATAGAGGTAGGTAATCTAGTAATAATGTGAAATCAGAGCAGCAAACAGAAAAAAGTCGAAAAAATGAAGACAGGTAATTTAACATTGTTTCCAGCTAAAAATCAATGCATTTAAGGAGTTAAAAACTTGTTCAACTTACGAAAAGTGCTTCCCGCGCAGGCTTTCTCCATCTGAGATTCTCGCGCAGTTGACAACGTGTGCAACATGCCAAAAGCACCTTTGTTGTCTCTAGCAAGTGCCCCACCCGTCCCATTTCCGCTCTTGTTCAACTTATCAAAAGGACTCTGCGCTTCCTGCACAGGCTTACTTCATCTGACATTCTAACCTGCTGAGCGCGGCGCGATTCAATGGAATAAGCCTGCGCAGGAAGCGCAGAGACTTTTTTACGAATCGAAAAAATTTTAGCTTGTTAGTCGCAATGATTTTTAACTGGCCAACCCCCTTTCAGCCAACTCCCTTTTCTCCCTTTTCACCGAAATCAATGCGCTCAGTTTGTTAGATTGTGTGCAACATGTCAAAAGCACCACTGCTGTCTCTGGCAAGTGCTCTTCCCTCCCTCTACTCCATTTTCGCCGAAAATCACCTAAATGAGTTCCGCTTCCATTTTCGCTCCGAATTAAACAACGGCGGAATGCTACGCCCTAGTCAGACTAGCTTATACTCACACATCCTGGGCACAAGCTTGTGGGAGGAATGCAGGAAAGAATGTTCGGTGGAGTGTCTTAATCGTTTCTCGACAACCTAGGGTGGTAGTAATTTGGCCGAGACCGTGGGGTAACCGTGATCTGAAGCTCGGAGTCACCTCGCAGTTTACACTGAGACCATGATCTGACCTCAAGGTGACCGAGTTAAACCGCGAAGTGGCTAATTTTGACTAAATAAATCATTTTGTCTCGGGAGAAATCGAACCCATGAGGGTTTGACTCTCAGACAGCCCACATCGCACTCGGCCATCTGTACTGTGACTACACTGATTTGTTTTGAGCCATGTGAAACTTATCAAATTTATCATCACTCACTCTGAACATCAAAAAATCCACCCCATAAAGGGCAGTCAAGCTGTGGTACGAGAACAGATTATACTATAAACGTGCGTTTGGTGCGCATGCGTTTATATGGTGAAGGATAGGCCTAGTCGCAGACCTTTAAAGCAGAAGCCCACCTCATTTTCGTGGTTGAGGTGTTAGCAGATTCTGCATGTCCTCGATATGCTGATTCCAGAGTATCCATGAAATTGTCTCAAAACTGTTTTCAGACACATTTTCCAAGACGAGGTCTGTAACAGTCTGCTGACCCGAATTGACGCGTGAAGCCGTTGGTCTTATCCATCGGACAAGCCAAGGCTCGTTGATCGTTCTTCGTTGGCCTTAAAGGTTTTTTAGATGAAGCAGTTTATTGACCTAACGTTTCGGCTTCTCGCCGTCCTCAGAACTCTGCAAAGAGGTTGTCTCTGAACTACCTTACGTCTACCCTCTCGATCCTGTGCTAGAACCTCTCGATCCTGTGCTAGAATCTCGATTTCGTTCTAAGCACAGAAAGCAGAAGCCGTACACTGCAAAAACTCAGCTCACCGACTGCTCCACCGAGAGTGCGCAAAAGCCGCATTATTATGGCTTGCCGAACACTTGAATGAATGAGTGTTGCCATTTGTAGACATGAATGGTGATAGTAGCGTATTTAATCTACACAAGCCATATGAGGCAGATTATAGCTCACAGAGTGGCACGAACGGCTTGAAGTCGTTAGTAATCGATAAGCACTCATTTTTTTAATCACTGAAGGTTTCCGGACCGAGATCCGATCGCCTCCAATGTCTTCCTGGCTGATGTTTCCGTTTCGTGGGCCAGAACCATGCATTTCACATCGAAGTCTTCTTCCACCATGTGATTGGTGTTTATGCCACCCAAGTGGTGCTATTAAGCTTCCACGCCGTTTACCTGCCAGATGTTCTTTAATTCTCACTCCCAAAGTTCTGCCGGTCTCTCCAATGTAGGTTTCACTGCATGTGAAGCACTGTAGCTGGTAAATCACTCCCGTTTGCGCGCAGTAGCCTGTTCTGCCGTATAGACATACTATGCAACTTTCCGAGATGCACTGTCTGTCATAAAGTTTGTTCCGAACAAGCTGACTCCTGATGTTTTTGTTGGGAAAGTGTACTAGCCTTCCATCATCTTGAATGACCACAAACGGTGCTATACGTCTCACAGTGAGTGACAAGGGTGGAGAATTCGTGGTGATGCCGCAAGTGCTAGACCGTCAGATAACTGAACTTTACTTGCAAGATACCACGCTTTATCGCCGTGTAACAGAAGAAGATTCCCATAATCAGTGCAGACATTAGAACGGCGTTTGGATGAACATTGGAAAGTTTTGTGGTCTCGACGAAAGGTTTCTAAGCCTACTCAAAATCGACACACCGACCTGTCCAGTGTTCTACAGCTTCATTAAAACTCACAAGCTAGCCCCCAAAGATCTGCATTCAATGTCAGCGGACAATTACAAGATCAGGCCAATAATAAGTCTTCTTCCACCATGTAATTGGTGTTTATGCCTCCCAAGTGGTGTTATTAAGCTTCCACGCCGTTTACCTACCAGATATTCTTTAATTCTCACTCCCAAAGTTCTGCCGGTCTCTCCAATGTAGGTTTCACTGCATGTGAAGCACTGTAGCTGGTAAATCACTCCCGTTTGCGCGCAGTAGCCTGTTCTGCCGTATGGACATACTATGCATCTTTCCGAGATGCACTGTCTGTCATAAAGTTTGTTCCGAACAAGCTGACTTCTGATGTTTCTGTTGGGAATGTGTACTAGCCTTCCATCATCTTGAATGACCACAAACGGTGCTATACGTCTCACAGTGAGTGACAAGGGTGGAGAATTCGTGGTGATGCCGCAAGTGCTAGACCGTCAGATAACTGAACTTTACTTGCAAGATACCACGCTTTATCGCCGTGTAACAGAAGAAGATTCCCATAATCAGTGCAGACATTAGAACGGCGTTTGGATGAACATTGGAAAGTTTTGTGGTCTCGACGAAAGGTTTCTAAGCCTACTCAAAATCGACACACCGACCTGTCCAGTGTTCTACAGCTTCATTAAAACTCACAAGCTAGCCCCCAAAGATCTGCATTCAATGTCAGCGGACAATTACAAGATCAGGCCAATAATAAGTCTTCTTCCACCATGTAATTGGTGTTTATGCCTCCCAAGTGGTGTTATTAAGCTTCCACGCCGTTTACCTACCAGATATTCTTTAATTCTCACTCCCAAAGTTCTGCCGGTCTCTCCAATGTAGGTTTCACTGCATGTGAAGCACTGTAGCTGGTAAATCACTCCCGTTTGCGCGCAGT
>JARK01000213.1:19172-36784 GCA_000688135.1 Ancylostoma ceylanicum | reverse complement strand
ATACGGCAGAACAGGCTACTGCGCGCAAACGGGAGTGATTTACCAGCTACAGTGCTTCACATGCAGTGAAACCTACATTGGAGAGACCGGCAGAACTTTGGGAGTGAGAATTAAAGAACATCTGGCAGGTAAACGGCGTGGAAGCTTAATAGCACCACTTGGGTGGCATAAACACCAATCACATGGTGGAAGAAGACTTCGATGTGAAATGCATGGTTCTGGCCCACGAAACGGAAACATCAGCCAGGAAGACATTGGAGGCGATCGGATCTCGGTCCGGAAACCTTCAGTGATTAAAAAAATGAGTGCTTATCGATTACTAACGACTTCAAGCCGTTCGTGCCACTCTGTGAGCTATAATCTGCCTCATATGGCCTGTGTAGATAAAATACGCTACTATCACCATTCATGTCTATACATGGCAACACTCATTCATTGAAGTGTTCGGCAGTATAATAGTGCGGCTTCTGCGCACTCTCAGGTGGAGCAGTCGGTAAGCTGAGTTTTTGCAGTGTACTGCTTCTGCTTTCTGTGCTTGGAACGAAATCGAGATTCTAGCACAGGATGGAGAGGTGCTTGGTGGGGTAGACGTAAGATAGTTTAGAGCCAACCTCTTTGCAGAGCTCTGAGGACGGCGAGAAGCCGAAAAGTTAGGTCAATAAATTGCCTTATCTAAAAAACCTCTAAGGCAGAAGAATCAAACATATCAGCAAGCATGCCGACGTTTATAAATTTCGTGACTGGTCTGCGTCTCTAGCCTCATGATACTACAGGGTGGTCCAAAAATATGGAGACACGCCAAGCGATTCATATCTCACGTTAGAAAGCAAGTTGGCTGCTCAGTTTCCAATGCAGCATTTTTCACTCACTATTGAATAAAATCTACTATCACATCTCACGAATTCTCCTACCACCGGCGAGAAAAGATGTGAAGAATTCGATCTAGTCACTTACTGTGGTGCGCACGGGCCTTCCTCGCAGATAACACCACACTTCTAGAAGCCCTTGCTCCGAGGATTAAGCAATTTATATTAGTAAAATCGATTTTTGTTCTTCAAGGAACATCATAACCAGGAATTTGCACGAATGAATACTAAAAAGTGCAGTTACGAGAAAGCGGACGTGACTTGCTGTGCAAAAATGGGTAAAAATGTCTGCTAGGGTTGTTAGCGATTCTTTTTTTCCGGTGGTTAGATAGGAGAGTGAAACTTATTAAGCCTACAGGCCTCCATTCTTGAAATTCTAGAGGGTGCTTCCCCCATCATACGATTACTGATGGTGATTCCATCTGATAAGCACGTTCGAACCGTGTCGTATATCAGCGTATTCGCACCAAATCTCGGATCTCATAACCACGGTAAGTGGTCTTCCGCAATCACTTTGACATTTTTCTGTTACCCAAGTCTTGTACTCTTAGATGTACCGGTCAGTGATCCCCTAGCAAAATTTTACAAGTTGGCATTAGATGCGCGCCTAGACTGCACAAAAATTTCATTATGTGGTGGAAAAAATCTTGACTGTCAGCATAGCTGCTCCTAAAATTCGTAGTGCTAGGTACTGTTTTGGAAAAAGCTGTGCGAATGAACAGATGAACAGCGAAAGAACGGATGCAAAATGCCAAAACTCGAGATAAGTCGAAAAACGCGCGTCGCACTGTTGTCTCCATATTTTTGGACCACCCTGTATTTTCACAAACATGTCTGATTAGATAATAGATCACGGTCTCACAAGAGAAGGATACTTCATCAATATCGCCTTCTGTAGCGAGGTGTACATTGCCTAACGCAGCTCAGATTTCAAATCTGTTTTTATCTGCTCCTATATTTGCCTCTGACCCGTTTTCCCATGTCAGGAACGCTCACGTAGTGCCCACAAGGCAAATGAACCAAATGTGCCGTGGCGCAATCGTTCGGGCAAATGAAGACTTTGGGTATAAAGCCCTCGAAGAAGATCCACTCAGTGAATTGCCGGAAGACAACAACAGGGTTTTTAGGCCCTGAACTAGGAATATAAGAGACGGTGGTTCAGTTCTTTATTGCAGATAGCGATGGTATTAGCGAGTGCTCTTTATGAGCTTCTAGAGGCGAGCGTGTGGAGCCTCGATGGCCACGCCCGTACTTACAGCCGGGGTGGGCGTGGCCATGAATGCCGGGGTCATCACGACTGGCGTGATGACAATTTAGTGGGCGCTGAGGCTCTAGGACTTATTCTGTCCGAATGTATGTACAATAGATATGTGGTGGTTCAGTGGATGATGGATTTATTACTGTATGTGAGATAGAGAGTAAAGTGAGATATGAGTGCCTTGCGCGGCTTACAGCATCATTCTGGTTCGTGAGTACTATCTCTATCCTAAGACGGGTCAACTCCGCCCCCTCCACAGGAGATACAGTATCAGCGGTGAACATGAATAATATGAGGATCATCGATTCTTCGATGATAGCAATGTTAAGTTTCTCGATCTTCAGGATCAACATCGCGAATTCGACTGCTCTCAAGGCCTGCTGTTTTGCACTTTCCTTCCTTCTACTTTCTTCATCTGAAAGCCCGTTCTATGCAGTTTTACAAGGCTTTCCACCTGCAAATTGATCTTTTGGATGTTTGAAGACATCTGGAAGGATTCTTACTACACCGATTTTGGGAATAGTGATCCTGCTGATTTAACCAAGTGTACGATGACTAATAAACTCCCATAGTTCATGAGTATTGTTGTGTGTGTTTATGTCTTGGTAGGAATTTGTGCGCATCACTACTGTAACGAGGTCTTTTTCATTCAATGCTTACACTATGAGAAGTCATTTTGTTTTGAGCATTTTGTATCATTCTACCATGAACTATTGAAGATTGATTTTCTTATACTGGGTAAACCCAGCTATGCCACTCTTTCCGGAGTCGTTGTACTGAGAATCCTTCTAAACGGTTCCAAACTTGCAAAAGATCAATTTATTTGTGAAAAGTCTTATAAAACTGCTCAGGGTGGATTTTCAGAGGAAAGCGGTAGGTGGAAGAAAAACGCAAAACAGCACAGCAGACTGTGAGAGGAACTGAACTCGCGATGTTCATCCTGAACGACGAGAAACCTCCCACTGTGACATGACTCACCAGGCATCTCTGTTCTTGTGCGCCCTATGTAAGCGTTCCTCACATGGGAAAACGGGTATAACTCCTCACAGAGATAAATTTAGGAGCAGTTAAAAATAGATTTGAAATCAGCGTCGCGAGCTGACGAAATGCCATACTGATGAAGTATCTTTCCCTTGCCAGCTCGGTTACTGTGAGGTCGAGATCAGAGTGAGACCTCAAGGTGATCGGTCGGTTACCTCGTGGTCTCAGTAGTTCTACAATAGATTTTGGGAAATGTGGCTGTGAGATGACCTCGAGGTAACCTGCGACGGTTACCTCACAGTTACCTCGAATAAACTTTCCAAAAAGGAGTTTTAGGGGAGAGGCACTAGTCCAATTACTAAAGCGAAAGAGCAAAGAGCTAATTCCACATTTGTTTGAGAAATTTGAGCAAAAATTATACATGCTGTGATGTGAACTGTTGGATCCTTGAAAAAACAACAAAGAATGAAATTGGTCCTCAATGAAGACATATGAGCAATTAGTGGTACGGAACCGCCGCTCGCTGTGCTACATCGCATTCCTCTTTGTTCTCTGGTTCCCTGCGCTCCAGTCGTTTTTACTAACACCACCGTTCTCATTCTCGATTCCCTGTGCTGTGAGACGGTCAGAAAATTTAGACACCTGGCTAATGCCTTAAGTAACGGGAAGGTAAAATGGGCAGATAAAGTTCTGACTGTCACTTAAGTGGAGTAACTGCTCTAGAATTTATAACGGCGGAGTTTCACACGTTGGACCGCGATAGATTTGCAGTTCTCTGTGGCGGGACCTCATATCTCGCATACCAGACCTCCACTCTCTCGATATTTATACACCAGAGAAGTGCTGACAAAATTGAGATCAGAAGAGCGAGGTGTGAAGACAGGAATGGCCGAGTGGAGAGGAAAATAGAGTTGCAAGATTCAGATCGATGGGAATGCTAGGTTCGATTCCCGAGTGCCCAGAAAGTAATGAAACGGTTCGTAGGAGCCGAATAGTTTGCATTTCTCGTCTCAAGCATTCCTGGGTTGGAATATACTTTGCAAGAAGCAGTCACATGCACTGCAAGCGCAGGTATGATCAATTTTGAATTTTAACCGTTAATTGTTAATTGAAGAAGCTGACAGCTTCTACAGACAAACTCGATAGCGATTACCAGGCGACCCCAAGGATAGCGCTTCGGGCTACCAGGTAACCGCCGTCGGGTTGCCCTGTGTTATTGCCTAAGGTGGGAAAAAAGTTGAGGTCGAACATAAAAGATCAAGAGAAAGGAGAGCGGCGTAGAAATTTGTGTCCTGTGTTCATTTTTTTGCTAAATCTATTGCCATTCCAAGTAAAATCACAAAGCTGCTGCATCTTGCACACTTTCACAAAACTTAGGGAAGGTATAGTTATGAACCTTAGTGTATTCGCTGTTTGGTTGCCACGGTATAATGAGATTACTCTAATAACATTGGAAGCTAAGAAATTTCACCTCCATAATTTTAGTACTTGGAGCAAGTTTCTTATTGTTGATAATGGTCGATTGGGATTGTTCATTATAGCATAAAAGCATGCTTACATTCAGAATCGCCCCGTTCTTAACAAGAGCACGGACTGCTGCCTCGTTGTCCTTCAGACTGGCATGGTCCAGTGGCCTCATTCCGTACTGGTCTTCGATGTTAACATCCCTGAGTCTTCGCGTTCAACCTTATGAGTAAAACTGGATGTACAAGTAAACGATTTGAGGCAGTATTTACTTACGCTCCTCTCTCTACAAAAAGATTCACCAGCGCCGTCGTTGGATCACTCGCACTGGCACTGCGATCATTCTGCAGCTCCGAATGCGGTGGGCCTGCCGATGCATCGATGAATGACTTCATGAAGTCTAAAGCTTAAATCATGCATCTAACAAAGGCATCGCAATCTATGCGCTGTCATGAATAATCTTACCTCTACTATTGTGTTGCGGCGCTCCTACCTGCCCGTACTTGGCCACCATGTGCAACGGGTAGTAGCGATCCTTGTAGGTAAAACTTTCCAGTGAGGCACCCTTATTGAGCAAAAGTTCTGCAGCTTCCACTCTGCCATACTGAGCGGCATAGTGTAGAGCTGTTAGCTGAAAAGTAACGCGACTCTTTTATTAGGTGCTAACATATGTAAGTCTTTGCACTTCATTTTCGGATGCACTTTTCTCCATTAATTTCCATTAATTTGTTAATATTTTCATATACGATTCGAAAGCGTTATTCTTTCTCTACAAGAATGTGGTGAAGAGTTTCTGGTAAATCGAAAGTTTCATTGAGTGTCGAGCCTGTGGAGTGGAGCAATGAGTCAATAAAAACAGCGCAACCGACAGCTACCTATTCTGGCATTCAGCTGAAACTCGAAACGCCATCAGAAATGGCAGAACGACCTGTGGTAAGTATGGAAAAGATGTTTTGGCTGGAATGACTAATCATCAGCAATTTTCGAAGCTCAAAGAAGACGTATTTAGTCTTGATGACACCAACCACTTCGACCGAGCAGATTTATTTCAAGAGGAACTGGGAAATAGTTTGTGTGACACGTATGGTCTAGATGAACATCACACCCCTCAAAACTATCAAATAACTGAGGTCATTTTGCTAAAAGAATCCATTCGCACAGGTTTAGCCATCTTACCTCATGATACCGTCGGACCCCACACTGGCCACCGTCGCCAAACTAGTCCTCCAACACTTCCACTGGTTCTTTCGCGTTTCGAAACAGTATCGGATGCTTTCTGATCCTTATTAAATAAAGGAGAAAAAGGTGTTTCTTCTCAAATTAGCGTTTTTCTTATTGAGCCCGGAAATCAAGCAATTCAATAGTTCCGTGAGAAACCACGATGACTGCATTATATAATAGAAGAAGAGAAGAGCTTTTAGATGTTATGGGACATGTTACGGAAAAATGGCAACAGGGCGGAGAAAATTGCAATTGGAAGAAGCGCAAGGACTTACGTTAACATCTAATATTAGGTGCAGGCAGAACTTCCGGGGCTTTTAGTGGTAGTTCACTGTTCAAAATTATTTTGCTTCTTCTGGTTGTGTTATCATGCAACGGTTTTCATGTGTGCTGATCATAAAACATCTGTCATCTAATCACTTTTGGCACAACCTCTGTCGTAGCGTTGCTGTGTTTTAGGTGTAGAAAAATGTTATGAACAGTGAGCTAATTCGTGAAGATTTGCTTTATGGATACAAATATGGACGATCTACAGAAGTAGGAATCCATAGCACTACTAGTGGGTTTGTGGAAGACATTTTTTCTAACATGGTGATGCTCGTGAGTTCTTAATAATTCTAAGTGGAGATGAGAGCATGGAAGATGAAAGCGTCCTTGTCCCGTGGGCACCAAGGAAGCTTACGATCTAGTTCAGGGGTAGGAATCTTTCGCCGCTGGAATTTGATGCATGTGACAGCGATCTGTCAACTTATTGAAGCACAAATCGTGCCCACCCAGCTCACATCAGACATGTTAACGTCGATCTGTGGGTGCTTGTTCAACAACGCCTCCAGCGCCTTCACGTTCCCATCTCGTGCGTGCTAAATCGGTGTCTACTCAGGCACAATGCACTGGAGGGCAGAGTAACTGAATAGCTAACCTGATGAAGCCTTATTTTAAGACTTTCGATGTCGAGATTGGAGTCTTCAACCGGGATCGATGGGCAAAATAAGGAGGAAGAATCTAAATTGCACCTTCATGAGGGATCTACGGTTCTGAACAAAACGTTAAGGAACCTCTAAATGGATGGTTAGATGATAGTGTTTGAAAGCAAACGCAACTGCTCTTTGATGTCACATAGGTACTGCTCTGGAGTACTACTTCATTTTGACTGTCGAAATCGAGTAGTGGTGTAGCAGCGGCTTCTGCATCGCCCATATTAGCATAAAAATGCTGCAAAGCGTTGTTGCAAATTCTGAACGAAGAAGGAATCATACGATGACATATTTTTATGTTTATCCACAACAAACCATTAAGCACACTTTAGCGATAATCATTGCGGTCGAGCGAGGTAAATTTGTTAGAAATTGCATCCTTCTTATCAAAGGTTAAGCCTGAGAGCCAAATGTCTCAAACTAATCCTTTACGTGATTCCTTAGGCGATTTTTCCTTCCGCTTTCTTGAATATAGAAGCAGCATCCACAGAAATTTCCACTTAACCAATTCGCGACAGTGTGCAGTTTACTGGGCGACACGCGTAATGCGACGCGCTGGACCATCAGAACCGGTCCGGCATAAACACGTGCTCAACACATTCGCGAAAATGCACGGTTCGCTTCGGAAACCTCGGACCAACGCAAATTTGTGCTTTATTTTCGAAGATATAGCCGTATAAGAGGTGTACATATTTGGTGTGCTGATTAGGAGAAATATCTCTGAGAAAATGAACCCGAGCCAGAGCGCCGCTTTGTCTCGGACGCATGTGCCACATTACCTCTGGGTTAGCTGAACTCTAAGAGAATAAACCCGAGCCAGAGCGCTGCTTGGCGGCGCTCTGTCTCGGACTTCTTTCTAGATGATTTGTATCAAACTCTTATCAATATGTGCTTGAAAGCTTCGCCTTATATCTTGCCGACTTATCTTACCGACTCGGACCCGTAAGCCACGTTACCTTTGGACCAGCTGGACTCAGAGCTCTGACTCGGACCCATGGACCCATCTCTGGGTTAGCTGGACTCTGAAAATAATCCTCAGCCAACTTCGCCGCGCTTCGCGGATGACAGCGATTCTCTGCGAGTCTGCTTTACTAATTTTTTTTCGTGCGAGGTTTGGTCCGGTTATTGTGGTATATTGTTTGGTTCGGTTCACGTTTTGAATCATTCTACAAAAGAAGTGTAGATCTATCTTCAAAGCTATCTTATTCTGCTGTTCCGTTTGCTGTTTGGAATTCCGGCAGTTTGTCTGAGCATCTCTTCTCGTTATACGACAAGTCCATTCCTATTTATCTTTCGATACGTTTTCCGCTTATCAGGAAGACAGGATATTCGTCGTAAATCAGAAGTGCAAAGTTCGGTTTACAGTTGTTTACGTCGGCTGCACCTCAGAAGAGAGCGCTTACCTTTGGACAGGATGAACTCTGAAAAATCCTTAGCCAGAGCGTTGCTGTCACCCACACAATGTGCAGCTAAACTGCGATTTGCGAATGTGACTGATTTTCTGCGAATCTACTTGACTAATTTTTTTCTGGTGGAAAAATGGAACCTACTATAGTGAAAGCGGGTATCCCAACACCGGATTTTCCCGAAGCTGGCAGCAGCATTGCCCGTTCTTCCCATAAAATGAATTCGAAGATGATGCTCTCTACATCCACCTTTTTTCGAGGACATGCGCACCTTTTACTTTTTGAGCCGAATTTTTAGCTCCAAAACAGATTCCCTTAATGAAAATGAGAGCTACAATCCGTTTCTCAGATTACATTGTTTGGAAATTACTGTTATCAGGCTGGTATAATTTTGTTCTACGCGCTATTCTGCGGAAGTTGTCTAAAACCCCTATTCAGTCCTCCGTATTTGGTGGAGACCCGTTGAGGTCAACGTAATGTTGGAGAATTTGAGCGAAAATCTGAGGTGGTAGTAAACCTACCGAAACTGTCACTTAACGACTAAGGTTAACTGACAGCTAACTCCCAGTTAACGAGGAACTCCGGGATAGGTAATGTAAGCTTTATTGTGTGGAATATGGTTCTGTAAGTATGGCGGATGACTACCAAGACGATACCGGGACCATACTTACAGGTAAACTCACGGTTCAAACCGAATTATGAGTTCTTTGTCACGCCGACCTTGCTGCCAGTATGAAACGACGAGGACACGAGGAGGAAAATAGCGTGCAGCGCGAGACGCAGACAGTGACCTCGTCGTTTCACGAAAAAGTCCTCGAGAGGACTTTTCGCTCTTGGTTCGAGTTCGTCGTTGTAGCCAGTCCAGCGTACACTGCCTCCTTTTCGGTGAAGGCCCAATTCCGGGCACATCGCAGTATCACAAGCAGTTCGGAATGATTCCACAAGGACTTCTGCTTGCGGTGTTTGCCATCACATCCATTTTTATGATAACCTCGTTACATCACATCGAAGAAGGACATGTTGGAGTTTACTCCCGGGGAGGTGCTCTTCTCACCAAAGTTAGCGCTGGTTGTAGGGAAAGTTCTCGCGGTTTTTGAAACTTTGCTTTTTTAACACCACGCTGCCTTGCAGCGACCTATCTTTTGCATATATAAGGAAATCAGGTATGTGCAAGTTTATTGGTCTCATTCACTATAAACTCCTGCACAATTCCTGCCAGGGAGATAATTTTTTCGAAACAGTACATTTGCGGCCTTTCAGTATACGGCTTCAAATCTGGTGAATTAGCAAACATATTTAGCTGACGCTAACGCCACTAACGCTGTTTTTGGGGACGGTGCAGTGACCGAACGCCCTGTGCAGGATTGATCCGGACGCTTTCATGCTGGCGATTTCGACCTCAATGTTTCCTCATGTTCGAGACGCGCACACGGAGTCGACAGCAGTCCATTGAGGCACCTGGTAGGTTCAGATCCAGGACAAACTATGTGTGGAAAGACGCAAGTCTTGGATGTTCACTCTACCACCATTGCCGATCATCTGCGCCACTTGGAAAAGGTATAAAAGTTGACTAATGGTGATTATAAAAGGTGATTTTACGGAACGCAATCTTGCCGAGGTGGCTACCGAATTGCCCTCGTACAGACGCATAAGAAAACTAGATGAAGCCCGTCTTAACAGCAGATGAGAAGTGGTGTCTGTACGTCAACATCAAGCGCAATCCACCTTGGGTTAACAAGGATGAGCAGTGTGAGCCGCAGCCAAAGACAGGTTTTCACCCTCTGAAGGTTATGATCAGTGTTTGATGTGACTGCAAGGGCATCATACACTGCGAGGTACTGCCACGCTACATTGCCCTTACGGTAGACCTGTACTGTCAGTAGCTGGAGAGATTGACCGCAAAAACCGCAGGGAAGGGTCCGAAATACGGCGCGATCCAATTCCTGCATGACCCGGTTAATTCCTGGTTAAGCAACTTTTTCGAGTCGATCCCAGTATGGTTCTACGCCGAATGCGTCGAAACGCTTCCCAAAAACTGACAAAGAGTAATAGTATATGGTGGTAATTTATTCATTTCTTAATGTGTTTTCCTATTCTTGGAGAGTCCATAAAATATAATGTTTCAAAAACCGCGAGAACTTTCCCTACAACCTATATATTTCGACCGGATTGAAGTTGTGAACATCCTCAGTGCAAGTAGTGTGTACGACATCGTGAAGAACTATACAGTCGACTACGACAAGCCACTCATCTTCAACAAGGTTCACCATGAAGTCAATCAGTTCTGCTCAAGTCATTCGCTTCAAGAAGTCTACATTGATTTGTTCGATCAGATTGACGGAACCTGAAGACTGCCCTGCAAGAGGATTTAAAAATCATGGCTCCTGGTTTATTCGTCCAAGTGGTTCGAGTAACAAAACCAAAAATACCTGAAGCGATCCGGCACAATTATGAACAAATGAAAGCCGAAAAGACGAAGTTGCTCGTAGCGACGCAGCATCAAAAAGTTGTCGAGAAGGAGGCGGAAACGCAGCGAAAGAAAGCTGTTATAGAAGCTGAGAAAAAGGCACAAGTGGCCGCTATCATGCATAAGCAAACGATTGCTGAGAAAGAAACTCAAAAGAAAATCAGCAAGCTCGAGGACGAAAGTCACCTATCATCCGAGAAAGCCAAAGCAGATGCTGGGTTTTACAGAGCACATAAGGCTGCGGAAGCGAATCGACTTCTACTCACTCCAGAATACTTGGAGCTCAAGCAAATAGAAGCCATAGCGAAGAACAACAAGATCTTCTACGGCCAAGACATCCCTAGCGCTTTTTTCCATTCAGAAGCGGCAGCTGCCCAAAGTGTTGCAAGAGCTCATGGGATGCTCACTGAAATCGTGTCTTTCCAATTTTTGTTACCTGTGCTTTTCTCTTTCACCCTTTAATCACTGTGATGTTCTTTTTTCCTTTATGTTCTTTATCGAACTATTTGTTTTTGTTCGATTCTGGTTATTTTATTGTGGGTGTTACGCATCTCAAGGTTTTTTAGGACGGTCACATGTGTATGAACTTCTTAAGAAGTGTTTTCATAGGAATCTGTTGAAGTGCCGGCTATGTTAATCTGCTTGTAGACATCGTACGAGTAAGTTTAATAATCCAGGTCCAAATCCATCTGTGTTCCAACGTTCCGGTCACCGTGACCTCCCACCGGAGATCAGTGATGACACCAATTTCCTCGTGGGTAGTTTTGACTGCTTAGCCTCACACGTTCCCAGATAAAATCTCACATATTTTATGGACACGGAAATGTATTTTTGAGCTTAACATATCAAAGTTAATTTATGAGGGACAAGATTCACTGTCCGTTTGGGTTATAAAGGCCACATAAATTCCGTTAGTCGTGGACTCAGTAGTGCAGAGGTATGCCGGCACACTCTGAGGACATCGAGTATTTGTTGGTTGAGAGTTCGAAACCCCTGATGAGTAGAAGGTTTTGCTTAAGCCTCATCATCCAAGGATCAAGGTTGTCAGTTAGCTCGTAGCTAGTTCATGGTTGTAAACCGAAGCTGACAGTTAACTGCGACCTCCGACACATGGTTTCGTGGTCGTTTCAAGAGGTTTACTACCACACCTGACATCTTTTCTATTGTGCAGTACTTCGCAAAAAAAACGCAAGTAATTTGTAAACCTTAATGTGTAAGTTACGATTTTACAGTGTAGAAGTAAGGTATATAGGTATCCCTAGATTTCTTCGAGTACAAAGTCAATCACAACGGAAGCTTCAGGCTTTCATTCCTTTAAGCAATCTCATAGAGTCGCTCACAT
Source organism: Ancylostoma ceylanicum (assembly GCA_000688135.1). NCBI lineage: Eukaryota > Metazoa > Nematoda > Chromadorea > Rhabditida > Ancylostomatidae > Ancylostoma > Ancylostoma ceylanicum. The sequence goes on along the minus strand of JARK01000213.1, from coordinate 24,805 downwards.
GGTTTCGAACTGGTACACTTGGTTTCCAGCTCAGACGTTGCACAAATCGTGCTGTGCCAATGCTATGCTGAAGTGTTTGCAAAAACAATGCTCTCGCGAGGAATCGAACCACGGTCTTATGGTGAAAAACTGCGCCGTGTTAGGGGTATGAAGACACCAAGCCTACAGGACCCATTGGTGGAATTATTCTCGAGTTCTTCTCTGATGTTGTCAAAAGACTGCAAATTCGCCGTGGAAAATTTGGAAATTAAATTGCACTTCCCTACCTAGCTGCCACCATACCCCCCTCTGCGACCCTCCTTCACTCCCCGTGGCGACCCCCCTTAGTGAATTACTATTGTACGCTTCAACCTGGACATGTACGAGGGTGGTCCCTCATCCGGTCATGTAACAGCTTTGTATCTCCGCGACAGTATGACCGTTCTAAAAATGCCGATCCTTCGGCGGAAACTTGTGCATATCAAACTCGAAACTCCTCCGTATCTGGTTATTCCTCTATAGTGACTTCATGCTACTCTTGCTCGTCCTAGGAAGTCGAAATCGTCTGTCTAGCGAAAGGTTATGATTGAGGAAAGAGCAAAATTTAGCTGTAGACGGTTATTCGGCGCACTTCAGAGAAGCAGATTATAGGCAAAGAACGAATGGCTTGGAAGGGATTGGACTGAGTGCGTCAAGCTTTTATGGGAATGAGCAAAAATATGAATTATAGGGTGCGATCTGTTTTGTTTTAGTTGTCATTCCGGGAACTTTTCGACCCACCCTCGCATATGATGCGATTTTTATGGGGTTTTCCGCGATGTAGAGCTCCGAAAAATTGAAAGACGATACAAACTTGATGAACCTGACAAACCAAGATTTTTAAGGAGAATCGAGAATCATATAACAGAAATTCTCGTCATCTGTTTACTCTGCAACACTGCCAAAGCTGTATTAATAAATCGAGATTGCTCCTCAACACTATCAAAATCGCGTATTTTTCCTACAGCGCTTGCGTACCAGTTTAGAGAAGTTTTTGAGACACAGAACCCGCCATAGAGCGTGCTTGATGGGTGGTAACACGTTGTTGACTACATGCATACCAAAAATTAACAGTAATCCTGTCTCCCTACAGCGCCCCTAGTACGTACTAGTTTAAAGAGGTTCTTGAGATACGGAACCTGCTGCGGTGCGCGCTAGCTAAGCAGTAGCACATCTGTTACCGAGATAATTCGGAAAAAAAAAACTCTGGTCTTTGGCAGCATGACTTGGTAAATCATAATTTTTTGAATCACTTAGAAAACCCCATGCTTTCTTCCACATGCACATAAAGCTCTTCTCATGCTTTTATTTTGTGCTGTCGAGATATAGCCGTAGCTATTTCGTATAGCCAGCTGTAAGCAGATGACCCGGCTATACCAAGCGGTGCAAGGCCACTAGCCCTCCTTCTGCAGCTGCACCTGATCCTTCTTCAGCGTCGCGTCTCACTCGAGACACTTAGTTGCGGAGCTCCGAGTTCTCGGTTTTGATAGGCGGGTCATCTGCTTACAGCTCGCTAAATAGCTACGGCTATATCTCGACAGTCCTATGAATTGTTGTTGGTATCTAAGTATCTAGCAACTATGACGTATAAATTAAATAAATAAATAAATAAATAAGTAAATAAATCTAACTCTATATATAAATATATACTATCTACTATATATAAATATATAGTAGTTAGATATTTGAGTTTGTGACGTGAAACGCACTTTGCTCTGAAGGAATTGGTGAGCGGTGATACCAACCGTATCAGATCCAACCATGTAAACATGTTTATAACGTGAGCTGTATCATTTTTGACAATCACTGGAAAGGCTCATCTGATCGTAACGTGGTTTGTTTCGTTAACATTGTCAATGGCAAGTGAAGAGGGACATCTTCTCATGTCGGCAACTGAAAGGACACGCAGCAGGAGAGTGGGAAGACGACTGAAAACGGATCCAACGGCGTGATAAGGGTGCGCAGGCACGCAAAATAGGGGGAACGTCTGGACACGGGTCCAACGGTGTGATAAGGGTGCGCAAGCGTGCAAAAGAGGGGGAACGTCTGGACTCTGGTCCAACGGTGTGATAATGGTGCGCCGGCGTCCAAAGGTGGGGAAACATCTATAGTCGTATGCAACGGTGGGATGAGGGGGCGCCGGCGTCTGAAAGTGGGAAGGCGACTGAAAACGGGTCCAACGGTGTGATAAAGGTGCGTCGGCGTGCAAAAGTGGAAAACGCCTGGAGACGGGTACAACGGTGTGATAAGGGTGCGCAGGCGTGCAAAAGAAGGGGAACGTCTGTACTCTGGTCCAACGGTGTGATAATTGTGCGCCGGTGTCCAAAAGTGGGGAAACATCTATAGTCGGATGCAACGGTGGGATGAGGGAGCGCCGGCGTCTGAAAGTGGGAAGGCGACTGAAAACGGGTCCAACGGTGTGATAAGGGTGCGCAGGCGTGCAAAAGAGGGAAACGTCTTGAGTAGGGTCCAACGGTGTGATAATGGTGCGCCGGCGTCCAAAAGTGGGGAAACATCTATAGTCGGATGCAACGGTGTGATAAGGGTGCACCGGCGTGCAAAACATAGGGGACGCCGGGAGACGGGTCCAACGCTGGGAAGACGGTGCGCCGGCGTCCAAAATTGGGGAAACGCCTAGAGATGGGTCCAACCATCCGATACTAGGTGGAACTGTTGCAACTGTCGACTGTTGCACAGCTATGGAAAAGGCATGGTGAGGTATGGTGAGGTTTAAAGAAGAGAAGCTCTGATCGATGGGGAAGAGCAGATCAGTGTCCACCGGTGTGTAGAGGGAGCGTCGGTGTCCAAAATTGAGGAGACGAGTTCACCACGATGATAAGGGCGCGTCGGTGTCTGAAAGCGAGGAAACGCCTGGAAACGAGTTCAAATATGTGATAAGGGTGCGTCGGCGTTTGAAAGTTGGGCAACTCCTTGAAAAAAGTCTGTCGCGATAATCGACCGCCGATGTTATGGGAGAGACATGAATCGCTTCACTTGCGCCTACGAACGCGCGAACGGCGCCAAAGTCCAGAGAGCAGTGAGGCAACATGCATGCGTTTCTGTCCCCATCGTAACCCCTTCGCGTTGTGCTCAGCTCATTCTGGGCCATTTCTGCCTGAGCACACCGCACCCTCCTATTTTTTCATGTTAGAGGTGCTCTGATCAACCACAGTGGACAAAAGACGTAAGCTATTTCCTGTGGTCATTACATGACGAGTCGGTGATGTATAGCTTCACTGAACTATTCCGATCAAAAACTAAACTGAAGAATGGGGTCAGTCCTCTTTGAATGGTGAGGCGCGAAAATAGTAAAGGCTCAAAATAGAAGACGAAAGGCATCATTGGAGAGTTTGATGTGGTTGTGAGCGTTATATGATGATTACGAAGGAATGTGAGCGAAGCGAGATCAGTCGGACGGCCAGACTGGTTATAGAAATGATGCAGGTTAGAGTATTTGAAGAAAAAAAAACAAAATACGATTTTCAGAGGTGCCCAAAGAAATAACATGTTCTTTCGAAAAGAACAACCCAAAAAACCCGCGAAGCGGGCAAGTGCGAGACTCGCCGAAGGCGAGTCGGAGCACTTGTAAATAAATAAATAAGTAAATAAATAAATAAATAAATAAATAAATAAATTGAATACTAGAAATTTTCATTAACTCCTGACGGCAAACCTAGGGTGAGAGATGCCCATTCTGTCTCACCCTCGCGCCTGGTGCCATCCCATATGGCGTGCTCTGTTGCTAACCCCCCCCCCCTGAGCTGCACGGGGCATTTGTCTCAGGCGAGCTTTTCAGCTCAGCATGAGAGTAAGTACCAAGTTTTTCATACCATTCTACTCGGAATCTTACTGGCTCGGCAACTGGAAACTGTGCAACACCCGGCTTTTTGAATTGGTAGAGATATTCAGTGACAAAGCATTTTCAAACATGGCTCGTTTCCCAAGCCATTTTCAGGTGAATGCTCCTCCTTTAGTCACCACTATATGCGCAATGACATCAGCAATTGTGCGGACAACTGCGCAGGTTATGGTTCCTCGAAATTGGCTGAAATTTTGAAAGGGCGCAGATCCACATCCAGTCTAGGTTTCAAAAATTGATTTCTCCCTGGATTCTCTTTGAAATTTGTTGCTCTTGTTGTGGATTTATTGCTCAAAAATCGACTTGGGACATTTTCCACGTTAAAGGCAACACCCACGGAAATTTTCGCCTCTAGGATTCTGATCGTTTTGGGAACTAATCGGGTCTCCTAACAATTCCGCAAAGATAGAAGCATGGAAAACTCAACGGTTTTCAAAATGTAAGAAGTTGAAAGTGGATCAGCAGGATTGCATGGGGTCGTTTGATCGAGTTGTGGCGGTAGTGGACCGTTACCGCCAGCTGATTTGGTGGGCTGCTATTACTTTTGTTGCTATTATTGAGCTATTTCCTAGGCCTTGGCTATCCTTTTTGCATTTCCTAGCACAAAAATTTTCCTTTCTGTTATTTTGCAAGAAATCTATTTGTTAAGCCACTTCTGTGGCTGTTTTCGGCTAGTGTCACATTTCGATTTTTTTCATGGTTTTTGGATCGTTTTAGAATACACCGATGTTTTTGCGACACCTTGATTGGTCAAGCCACCTCTTTCAGAATTTGGTTTCTTCCATTAACCTCAGGAATTGTGCAAAAGAGTGCCTATTTCATCGACAAAGCCGCTGGCCAAGAAAGGCGGTGATATCGACATTTTTCGATCGATTTACAACGAACAGGTCGAGCAACTCGGTCAAGTTGATAGAATACGATAAATTTAGAGATTACAAAAAACATGAATTTTGAAGGTTTTGAGGATTTTCAGCTTTGTAACACTGATCAGCACATGCAATTGCGTCGAAATCTGAATGTCAAAGAGTTCCAAGAGTACTGCCTTCAAAGGCAGCACCCGCGAAAAAATTCGTCACCCAGATTTCGACGCGATCTTGGGTTTTTGGCTATGAGGAACATACACAAAGCGTCCATTTGTCCCAGAACTCATGGTGAAATGGTTTTCGAATATTACCAATTCACTGCTTTATAGCAAGGTGGCCGAGTTACGCGGATGGAGTAGATCAAGAAAGTCGATAACGCTGCCTTTGTTGTCGACAAATTTCTTAGCGCAAGTGGATATTTGACTAATTCTGCAGCTTCTTTAAAGGAGAAAAATCAGAAACGATAAGGAATTGGAATGTTTACTGCAGTAACACACATCATGAAAAGAAAGAAAACTTATGCTTAAGTGTAAAGAGCCAAAAAACTGAAATTCATACGATGCGTGAAAATTTGACAATTCTGAGTAAAGAGAGAGAGAGAAAGAGCAAAGACGTAAGCAGAACGTGGTACCCATTCTCACCACCTGATGGGATACCAATGGTGCTTCCTTTTGTGAACGACCGCACAGCGAGGGAAGTTAACAGGATTGTGAGAAGATCCTCACTTCCTACTCTGATGTTGAATGACAATACATTTGGCAAGACAATGTGTTTGGCAAGACAGTTTACGGGATAAAATTTTGTTTGGCAATACATTTTACGGGAGAATGAGTGAAGAGCCTGTTTGGCGATACAAATGGCAAGACAGTGTGTTTGGCAAGACAGTTTACGGG
>JARK01000213.1:4108-17625 GCA_000688135.1 Ancylostoma ceylanicum | reverse complement strand
GCCCGCACCAGATTTCGATGTTACGATTCTTCACCGTTTTCTTGAAAATCCATTGGAACGAAAAATGATGGAAGCGGTGGAGATAAGGAGGCGAACACCGGGAATCAATAGCAAGGATGAACAGCTCGAAGCATTGAGACTGATCTCGTAAGAGATACTTTTCCTTCTAGTGCCGTCTCAGTTGCTTCTCAACGGCTGCTTGGTGGGGTGTTCTTCTTCTACATCTGCCCATTGCCCTTCTCCTAAACATGCTATGTATTTTATGTTGTAGGCTTGAAAAAGGCGTTACCACGCCGAAAGCTAGCCCAATAAAAATTGCTTCAATCGTGAAGTCTCAACTGTGGAAACACTACTGAAATAAAATGAGGAATGATAAAACGACGGAACAATGCTTCAATTCTAAGTAAAACAAGGGATGATATGGTTGGATAACAATTGAGAGGACCTAAATAGAGGGAAGCAGATTATCACTCTGGGAAACTTTCCGAAATGAGCATTAGAAACAAGCGTTGCCACAGGAAAACTGACAGAGTGTGGCAGAAAACAGCTGATTCGCACTCCGCTACAACTCGTCTGAGGATCCCCGGATCCCATGGTCAACTTGTTATTTCTCGAGAATGTGGATGCCTTTGATGATGCAAATTGCGTAGAACTACCGGGACTACCGTTCAGCCGAAACATTCGAAATTTTCGACATGAAAATTATCGTCTTTAAGCTGAGCGCTGGTAGCACAAAAGCAGGAAGCTGGTGCAATTCTTAGCTCCAGCGTTCTAGCGCTGATTTAACGATTTTTTTTATTTTCTGAGCAATATTGCAACAGATTCGGTTGGATTCATTTTTGAAACAGCTTTCTCTGTCCAGTACATGTCATTGTTCACTTTGATGAACCCTATCTTAGCACTGTCAGGCTATGGTTGCGTAACATCCTTCACTTTTCGACCTAGACAACCTTCACTTTTTTGACCCCCTCACCCTTATCGTACGTATGCCCGTGTGCCATCTTACCTCTGGGTTATCTCAGTTCTAACGAAGTGCAGCTTCGCCGCGCTTTGGCACCGGAAGCGATGAGGGACTCGAAACCTGTCGTAGTAAACTTTAACTAACTTCATCAGGTTTTCGCACAGCTGGCAGCAGCGCTGCCCGCTCTCTCCACCCAACATTCACATTTATTGCATGTGCAACACAAAAGAATGATGATGAAAAACACACACGAGAAGGCTATAATGAATCACAACTGTAAAACAATCGCTAAAACATTAAAAAACCTATAAGATATCCAATGGTAAGGGTGGTGATTGTAATATTTATGAATCCTAGAATAAGCTAACACCAGAATAGCTTAAGTATTTTAGCGTACCCAAGATCCGCTCTGTGTGTAAAAAAATTCCCATGAGTAGATTTGCGTTTGTGCCAGTAGAGTTTGGTTTTCATGCCCCTGGTAATAGAAGGTAGGAGAGTGAAAAACCCTCAAAAATGATGCTCTATATGTTCACATGGATTTTCACGCGCACTTCTCTTCTTCTTCTTTTCTGAGATTTGTGTTCCGCACCGAACGCCCTCAAAAATGCTGCTCTATATGCTCCCATGGATTTTCACGTACACCACTTTTCTTCTTGTGCTTCTTCTATATTCAAAATAGCTTCACAAAAAGAGTGCAGGTGAGTTCCTATCTCTCTCGAACAGCTTATCCGCTTTATGTAGTTCGTAGTTTCCTCAAGCCACTGTATAACGAAGGTAGCTATCCTCCAATTTTTTCAAGTTTAATGTTGAACACAACACACAGATTTTTATATCTTCTTCTTGGGTTTTCCAACCTCATGTAATCTGGAAGAACGTTCCTCTGATTTTTCAAATGATACGCCCGAAATGCTAACAGAAGCGTCACGTAAATGCTGCTGTATCGAGCGAAACGTTCTTTTAAAAAGAAATTATGCTTGAATGGAGATCTAAGCGATTCTAAGGGTTCCTATTTCTTCAGTTCTGTTCACTTAGACATCGAAATAACCAAAGTCCTTCGGGAAAACGGCTAATTTCCGAATGGTCCCTGGCTGTGAGAGATGCCACATAAAGGCAACGCGAGCAAAGCGAGCACGAAAAGAAGCCTGAGAGTCTATATTACTACATATTACAAGCCTGATCGTCCGGCGTGAGCCGGACGATCAGGCTTGTAATATGTAGTTTACAGACAAGTGGCATATGAGTGATGGATGATTCTTTATATAGAGGTAGGTGAAACTGAAACTGTTCATGTCCATGTTCCTGTAGCGTCGTTTTCACGTTATGGCGCTCGGAGCATAAATATAAATGATTGTCTTCTGCGGCAATGCTCAGGGTAATCTATGATACAATAGTCCAGGTTCAGCGTAGCAAAAGAAAACATGATGCAATACGTTCCAGGAAGCCGGTTTTCTGCCCTGGGACCTAGATTAGACTAGTTTTCAGGGCAAAAATAGGTGAGTTTTATCCGGGAGTTCCGTCACAGCGATAGAGAAGGTAATTGGATGGTTCAGGCACTAACGCACAGCAATTGGTTTTCTCAAAAACGCGTTCAAACGAAACGGCGAGAGGAGCGCAGTTTTCTCGAGAGCGCTCATGGATTCCAGTATGGAGTGAAACGAACATACTGTAAAGTAAATGGCACCCTCGAAAAAGTTGTCTTATGAGTCGGCGCGTGAAATGGATGGCAGATGGATGAAAAGTTAGAAAATAATCAAACCAGTTGAACAGTTAATCAAACCAGTAAGAACAGAAAAGAAAACTCTCTGAAAGATTCTACGAAAAAAAATAACAGTGATACGACACAGATAATATGTACTAGGAACTGATTGTTGCTTATGCCGGATTAATTCTTTGTAAGTGGCTTAACACAGCTGTGAGCGCTACGGTTGGTACAGTGTCTTATCTATTGTAAGAGGAGTGGATAGAAACAAACTCTAATCAATCTCCAATTTCCAAGAGCAGAGATATCTTCATGTAGGAGGGAACCATTATTGTCTCACACCTGATTGCTTAGGTTGAGAAAGATAGGAACAAAACCGAAGGATACTAAGGCAAGTAAGAGGTCAAGGTTCAGACTATACGTGCGTGCTAGAAACGGAGACGCCCTTTTCATTGTCAGTTGTCCCAAAAAAAATAAACATAGCATTATATGGTTCTAAAGCATCTGGGATAAGTGCCATCGACTGCCACTGAAGGCTGCCCGCAGAGTTCGGAGGAGGGGGCGCAGGTGGGGCGCCTCTGGATCGCCTGGCCGCCCCGCCATAGCTTCTGTCAGACGCCTTCCTCATGATGGTTCAAGGCCTATGGCATACTTGTACGCTTAGGAAGAATTGCACGAGAACATCTGGTAATGAACGGTCGCAGTGACAGCCTCAGAAGTATGCCATCGAGAGTATGCCATCGAATTATGCACATTCATCACATGTTGATTAATTACCCGTTCCATACAGTCACTGATACCCTCAGTATCTTTCGACTAGTCAATCATCTAGTGGTGGCTGTATATACATCATTTCTTTTTAGGCCATGCTATGAAGGGCGTTTTAGAGACGCTTTACTTTGGCGGGTCGCGCAGGCGCGGCAGGGGTGCCCTCCATTCGGCCCCCGTCGTCCGCTTCGAGCTGTGCGGGCAGCTCAAAACAGAGAATCGTTGTTTTATACCGTTATAACATTCCAGGTGAACATCGCATCCCTTGAAAAAGCGGTTGCTCCAAGGGCTAGAACATACACCTCGTCATCCCCTTTCCTGAAACTTCGAACAACAACAAATCCTTGAATAATGTGTGAATGCAGTATTACTCTCAGCACAACACCGCTGAAAGAGTTTTAGCAGTCTCTTCTACAAACTGCTCTGTTCAAATTGGTTATGACAGAGGATTTGTAAAAACGCGATGGATTGATCTCTTATGTGTGTGAGGTGAAAGGGAGACAAGAAGTGGAGAGGAACAACACTTTTCATGAGAAGTTGCTAGCACGTGTGGGCAAAAGTCCCGTGGCAGTTGCAAGCGATTTCTAAAAAGGTCAATAAGATAAATAAATGAAAGATAAAACATCAATGAGGTCAAAAAATTCCATTCGAATTAGAAAAAATAGGCGTTTGTGTAATATTGCCATTATGGCAAGATAGAGATTTTTCAGTTTTGAAAAAATTTCAGAGTCTGAAGACCCGGAAGGCTCATACGTCGTCAGAAGTTTTACAGCAGGAGTAAAGCGGTTGATGCTTGGAAAGGGTGAATTTTTACAGTAGAAGTAAAGCCGTAGATGCTTGGAAAGAGTGGAGAGTGGAAGTGGATTCAGAGACAAAATGAAGGATTACGCAGGGCAAGTTAGAATGTTGACACCCGAACAGTTAGTTTTTTTAAACGGATGGCACTGTAACACGCTGGTGTGCGTTATCCCACAGCAACAGCGATTAACGTGTGCTCGCCTGTGTTGGCCTCATATTTGGGAATTTTTCCTTGATTATTTTTCAAAAGAGCATAGTACTCACAAGGGAAGTGCACGAACCTAAGCTGCTATTTCAAAACGAGACATATATGGTAGGAAGGCTTGTCCCAAATGATGTTACAGGGTATACTTGAATTTCTTGAATTTTGCTAAATGGTTAATACAAGCTCAAAATTGACAGAACTCAAAATCGATGATTTCCTACCGCACTGACATTCACCGCCTTCACTCACAAGGGAAGTGCACGAACTTAAGCTCTGATTTCGAAACGAGTCATACATGGTAGGAAGGCTTGTCCCAAATGATGTTACAGATTATACTTGAATTTTGCTAAATGGTTAATACAAGCTCAAAATTCCACGTCGATGATTTCCTACCTCACTGACATACACCGCGTTCACTCACGGCTGTGCGGCTGGATTGCCGAGTGGATAGTGAGGCGAACTCATAGGCAGATGCTCGATCCTTTTGCAAACTTCCATTTGTAACCTTCAACGGAATTCGGAGCTACTCAGGGGGTGATCAATTTGTTGTTTCAACACTATTTAAGCTATAGGAAATTTTTCTCTGTATGAAGCCAACCACGCCGCTTGACTCGATGCCCTCTCGGAATGAGTCATTCTTCTGGCTCAAACAAAAACAGGTGCCATCTGATAGAAGGATCTTTCACTGACCGCAGCGATGTACATTAATAATGAAGTGTTCAAAACAATAACAGTGAGAACAATGGGCACAAACAATGAATGAGATGTTGGTGCAATCGATGTAGATGCATTCACTGCAAAGATCAGGAGGGGAACAGACCATGAAAATTTGGGTCTTACCTTGCGCAGCAATGTTCCTCAACTTTTGTAGGTGGATTCTTGTTTGTATGCATCGATACCTGTTTTGCATTGATGAAAAAGAGCGAACTCTTTTGTCAACGGTGCGATAATGAGCAATCGCATACTTTACCTAGTGAATTTTCTGATTCATTACCATATCATACCACTTGCAAGTCTGTAGAAAATTAAAATACCTGTTCGATAGGTACGGGCTTGCCCCCAAATTCGATAAATGGGGCGTTCGAAGGTGAACTGTGAGTTTCGATGTTCTCACAGTCCATTTCCCAGTCGACGTCCATTTTCTCGTCATTGTCCCTGTCCTCTTCAAGATCTTCTTCGTCTTCTATCGTCAAGTCACAGTAAGCCGCATCGAGTAGAACCCTCTCGAAGGCCTCCGCCATCTTACGCTCTTGGTGAGTTGCGTTGGTGACATCACCCTGGCCAAATTTGGCCAGCAAAAACGCAACCAAGAGCGAGCAGTAGAACATTTCAAACGATTAAAGAATGAGGAAGTGACCGTTTAGGTTATATCATATGTGAGAATACTTCGTCTCACTAGCGACATCCCCTTAATACCCAGTATAGAGCATTTATCTACAATTTCTGGAGAACTGACCGTACCTATTGCTCATTCACCTCCTGAACAGCTCCGAATTCGGTTAAAGTTTAAAAATGGAAGTTTGCAAAACAAAACATGATGACGGGATTCAAACCCTCGAGCAACTGCCTAAGAGTCTGCGTCACTATCCACTCGGCCATCCAGCCGCACAGCCGTGAGTGAACGCGGTGTATGTCAGTGAGGTAGGAAATCATCGACGTGGAATTTTGAGCTTGTATTAATCATTTAGCAAAATTCAAGCATAATCTGTAACATCATTTGGGACAAGCCTTCCTACCATGTATGTCTCGTTTCGAAATCAGAGCTTAAGTTCGTGCACTTCCCTTGTCAGATTGGGGCAGCTGGATGGCCGAGTGGATAGTGACGCAGATCTGTAGGCAGATGCTCGAGTGTTTGAATCCTGTCTTCATGTTTTGTTTTGCAAACTTCCATTTCTAACCTTTAACGTAATTCAGAGCTGTTCAGTAGGTGAATGATCAGTTATTTCACACTATGTAAGCTATAGAAAATTCTCTCATGAAATCTACAAAGGGTTGCATCGAGCCAAACCTGACAAAGAGTCATTCTTCTGGCACGAACAGAAGTAGGTGTCTTCTGGTAGAAGAACATTTTGCTAACCGGAGCGATGTGCACTGACAATGAAGAGCGAGCGGTCGAAGCTGAACTACGAGTTTCGATGCTCTCACAGTCTAAGCCTCAGTCGACGTCCATTTTCTCGTCAGTGTCCTCTTCAACATCTTCCTCGACTTTTATCATCAAGTCCCAGTAAGCCTCATCGAGTAGAACCCTCTCAAAGACCTCCGCCATCTTGCGCTCTTGGCTAGTTGCGTTGGTGACATCACCCTGACCAAATATGAGCAGCAGAAGCGCATCCACGTGTGAGCAATCGAACATTTCAAGCGGTTAAAGAATGAGAAAGTGACTGATTAGATTATATCTCATGTCAGGATATTTTTACCAGCGACATCACATTAATACGACACTATACGTAGAACATTTATCTACTATTTCTAGAGAAACGCTTGTGGTTATTACCTCCTGAACAGCTCTGAATTACGTTAAAGGTCAGAAATGGAAGTTTGCAAAACAAAGCATGAAGACGGGATTCAAACCCTCGAGCCTCTGCCTACGGATCTGCGTCACTATCCACTCGGTCATCCACCCGCACCGCCTTGAGTGAACGTGCTGTATGTCAGTGCGGTAGGAAATCATCGACGAAGAATTTTGAGCGTGTATTAACCATTTAGCAAAATCCAAGTATATTCTGTAACGTCGTTTGGGACAAGCCCTCCTATCATATATGTCTCGTTTCGAAATCGCAGCTTAATTTCGTGCACTTCCCTTTTCAGTGGTTAACGCGCATCTGTTCGCAAACAGAAAAACTCGTTTTGGATGACTGATGTTGCTAACCAAGAAATATCAAAGGAATTTTCCAGAGTGTAGCGATAGTTTCTCTATTTTTTAGGGTGGTCGGTGGAACCTAAATCCTGGGATCACATCTTCGTACTGTCGGACATAAATCATTTTCTAACAACCATGTCAATCTCTCCAAGGCAATGGTTGTTAGAATATCGACAGATCAAATATTTGCAGAATTGCAGGTGCAGACGTAAGTGTTTTTTGCTTAGTTTGCGCAGGCACAATTCACTCATCTGCCCCTTCTCACAAATTCTCTTCAAGTGATGAGGAAGGTGTGCACATCGTGAGTAGAGAGTGAGATAAGGAGAATTTATACTGGGTGCGTGCGACTGACGCGCGTGCGTTTGTATGATGAAGAATAGGGGCGCGCGTTCTCTCCATTGTGAATTCCATGCAGCGTTGACCGGTCTTCATAGCAAATCCTTCGCAAATGGATGCGTGCGCCTGATAGTCGCATCTAGTATAAATTGCCCTATATGTGTATCATCGTGATATGTGCATTATCGTGAGGGAAGAAAGGGCGTAACCTGGCGACTGTGGTTGGCGCCCCTCTCGCTCACCTGTTTGAAGTCGTACGGTGCTAAGCACGAATAGACTACGTCTCACGGGATTGACGCCCTTCGATTTGAAACAGCCCACAAGAGCCAAAACTGGTGTGGGTGGCAGATGCTCTAGGCTGCCAGCACACATGAAAACTGTAGCAGAAGAACGCAACAGTGCACTAAGACCAACAACACTGGGACTTTTGCACGCACCTATTATTTACAGCTCCTATTTGATTTGTTGCTATCGGAGTGCATCCTACTTCTGCGTGTGCGGGCACAGCAGTTCCCATCTTTGTTCAATGTGCTGCTATGGGGGCACTGAAAAGACTTGAAATCGAGTAATTTTTATATTTTCTGACTCATCTTGATGTGTGCTTTTCAAAAATATAGGTAGTGGCCACTAATCTGGTAGGAACTTCACCTCTAGTTCCAGATACATGCCATAATCAGGCAGCAGGTCTACTCAGACCCGATTCGGCGGGCTCGAACATACTGGGCTGGGATTCATGAAACGCTAACCAAGCAAGCCAACGATGGTTAGTGGGATTGGCTATCCTATAGACTGCTCAAGGTTAGGAGGCGCAGGACGCAAAAATTGGTTTGCTAACCTGGTTTCGCTTGGTTTTGCGTTCATGAATCCTAGCCCTGGCGGGCAAACCGGAGGCATACTTGCACCTCCAAGACATCGCCTAATTTGAATATCACTACTAATGGTCAAAGAACACATCAAATGCAGAACTAATACTTGGAACAAGTTTGTAATAACTGGAACTTCGAAATTACAAAAGGAAAAAAAGAAAAATCGACTTCGTGCAGAAATAAGTTTCAATCTGGACTACTATTGAATTATCCAAAAGCCCTCTCGCACTTCATTTTAAAATATTTGTGCGCTTCTTCTTGACCACTCATCTCATCCTGTTATTGATCTCCAGAATTTCTCAGAAGATCTTAAAAATTTCCAATAACTTCGTGCAATTTTTGTGAATTTCATTCTTTTTTTTTCACGAATTTCAGCGGTTTATTCACAAGTCTTGATAATTTTCAGTAATTCAATGTGAACGAAGTGAATTCCACTGATTCTCAGAGTTTCAAAAGAAATTTCAAGAATCCACAACAGATACAGATAATTCTTGCCCATTCCACAGATTTTCGGAATACCCAGAAAATCTCAAGGATCTGTGGAATGGGCAAGAATTATCTGTATCTGTTGGAGATTCTCGAAATTTCTTCTGAGGCGATGTCTTGGAGGTGCAAATATGCTTCCGGTGTGCCCCCCAGTATGTTCGAGCCCGCCGAATCGGGTCTGAGTAGACCTGCTGCCTAATTATGGCATGTATCTGGAACTAGAGGTGAAGTTCCTACCAGATAAGTGGCTACTACCTATATTTTTGAAAAGCACACATCAAGTTGAGTCAGAAAATATAAAAATTACTCGATTTCACGCTGGTGACTGAAATGACTAGAAATTTCCGCAAATTTTTGAGGTTTTCACCGTCGAAACCAGGTTGTTTTAGAAAAACGACAGCTGATTACTGCACCGTGAACTAAGATTAAGTCAAAAGTGTTCAAAATCTACCAAATGGGAGGATTTCAGTCATTCTGCTAACGCCGCTCCTCTTTAATGGACGATGATAAAACGCCGTATTGCGTAAAAATAGACGATCGCTGCCACTTTGAGCGGAATTTTCTCAGTAAATATGGTAAGGTAGCCGAGGTTCCTCTGAAATTTCTGTTGAAAAGTTTCTGAATTAAATGAATGTGAACTATCTCATCAACAGCTAGAATCCTGAATCCGATATGAGAAGGCAAACTTCGGGATTTCGTTGAAATAACACGAGATCAGACATGCGATAAATTATTCGAAACAGAGCTAATGTTGAACAAAACCACATGGCTAAGTTCAAAACACTCAGTTCCTGAGATTTTCCGCAATTTCCAGCGTTTTTTCAGTGTTTGACCTCGTCGCTCAGATTTTTTACAAATTTCAAATTTTTGAAGAAATAAAATTTTTGGGCTTGAAATTCAAGTGCTTTCATATGTCGTTCAACTGCAATTTTAATGAGGAATCCGAAAATGTGCTCAGATTTTGGAAGGCTCGATTTTAAAAGGAGTTACAGCACTGCGACGGTTTGTTAACGATTAATCCGTCGGCGACGGATTAATCCGTCGCCACCCGTTTTTTTTTTCGCAAGAGTTACGGGCGGTATTGTATGTGGAATTTACTGCGCTAGTGAAATTTCAGTATAAGGCAAAGATGACGCTTTCAACGTTGGACGTGATAAGCAAACAACCTGGTGCAAGGACCACGACATTGGGAAATATTAGGTTGTCGGGATTGAGACACTCCACTGAAAATTCCTCCTTGCATCCTACCCACATAACTTGTGTCCAGGATTTGTGAGTACATGATAGCCTCGCCTCTGGGCATTTACGCCATGGGTATGACATGGCGCAGCGCAATGCCTGCGTCACTAATTCGGGTGATTTTCTTTTACGGGCTCCTGTTAGGCGCCAGTGCGAGCAAGAACGACGACTATACCATCATAGCATTTGATTCGATGCTCTTCATCCATGCAACCATAAACCGTCGATTCTGTTCTTTCGTTTCGGCAGATATGTCTCCTCAAAGGCATTTACAAACTAGGCGACCTCCTGAGCTTAGGAGCTTAGGAGATTTGTTGGCAAGCAACAAATCGGTAACATCAACTTGTATGACAGTCAATTCAGGGCGATGGCTGGCAAATACCGATAAAAGAGACATCGACGTGTCGAAATGCACTTTTTGATCGACAGAAATCACCTTCATATGGCTTCGTCGATTCGTCATTAGAAGGAAGAGCAGAAGTGGACCACTTCACCACTCTTCACCCTTGCCCGACCTTGGAATCTCCAGCTAACACTTTACTCGGTCGCTTAGGCACTCTTTGGACGAGCAACAGGCCACCAACTTTGACGGTTTTCGATCATTGACTGATGAATTCTTTGACCCGTAGTTTCCCGATTTCTTAACCGGTGGAGTCACGTCTGCGCGAGGAGGTGGCCCTAGGTGATGTGTATACAATGTGCTTGAAACAAGTCCTGAAGTTTCCTAAATGAATAGAAAGTCTAAAGAGTGATAAAAAACTGGAGTGTCTCAATCATTTACCGACAACCTAATAAAATATTTTGGGTTCAGGCACATAAGCGTATGTTGGCACAACGGCGGAAGCAGGGAGAAGAGGGCACGAATTCCCAAAAAACTTCATTCAAAAAAGCCGAGAACTTCATTAAATAAATTTAAATAATAATAAAATATTGAATCACTTCTACTTCCTTGCCGTTATATAGTTTCAAGATCCTGGCCATCAAAGTACCCGAAGAGGAGGAGATCACAGTTTTTTCTTCATTCATCCACCATTCTAGCTTTCTGTTGCTGCGCATGCCATCTCCATCCACTTGCGGATGTAGCAATGCCAAATCTCTACTCACTAGGAAAAATTGGTTAAAGGCTTGAAAAATGTGCAGGACACCCCAGAACCCAGCCGAAGGTGTCTTCGCTATATCGTAAGGACAGAATTAAAATCCTGTATCCTATGAGAATGATAAACCATTCTAGTTATGATGAAGGTTGAATTCCCTGCTTTCATGCGAGTTAACTCTTTAATTTAAAATCTTAATAACGAAATAAGGCATGAACAAATTAACGAAAGCGAATTATATAAGATGTGCAAAGGGCGGAATAAAAAAACCAAAGCGTGAGCATATAGAAGTAAATCAGACAGATACAGAAGCAACAAAACTAACACAGATAACTTAGACGTCATTTGCCTTCGGCGTCAATTTCTTCGAAATTTATCTCCAGCTTCTTCAGAACGGCCCGAATCATGGATTCTGTTCGAACCTGGCGCTCATATATGTTGTCCACGTTGGTCTGCAGCACCTGATGCTGTGCATTTTGTGAACGCAGCTCTTCACGAAACTCAGAGATGAACTCCTATAATGGGAATATGTTTAAGAAGACAATGTGAGGGCAGTGCGGCTAACCTGCTCTCCCTTGTTTCCGGAATCAATTTTTTTTCCGCTCGAAGGGTCGAATCCGAATCGATTGCACAATCGTTTCCAAAAAGAGTGCCATTTTGGATGAGTAATGCGATGTAATGACCTATGGGTCAGCTTGTGAATATGGGATGGCATAGATGCTTCGACTTGTAGAACGAGATCGACCTTAAGGAACATGGGGTAAAAACAATTGCCCATGAAACAAGTACAAAAACCTGCCAAGTGATGAACAAGGCTGCACCTTTATTCTTCCATGTGAAATAATTCGTGATGAAATTAAACAAGTCGAGCCTCTATCACACCTTGTAGTAACAATGGAGAATAAAAGAGGTACCGCAAAATACCCAGAAGTAAGATTATATAAAGGGAACTCCAAATGGTCAGGTGGGTATTGACCAATGCCGCGAGAATTTTTCCTCTTCATTACATAGGAAATTTATTTATTTACTTATTTATTTACTTATTTAGTTACTGGGTTCGCAATAGGTTCGTGCAATTTTTCACCTCAATTTTTACTGGGAACTAAACTTTGTATTATTGCGTTTCAGTAACCATTTTGTAGCCCTTGATTTAAAATAAATGAAATTTACACTTTGTAAAAAATGCCTCAAAAGGCAGCAGGCATCAAAGACATATAAAGGGAAGCCATTACTGTTGAATAGGCGCAAAAATGGATGCCCGTCTCAGAGAGGTTAATTTCAGCCCAGAGGATGCCCCCCCCCCTTCTGGAAGTGGGGTTTGAAAACAGTGAAGCATTTACGCGCCTTTCTGGTTTTGCTCTAGATGTAAAGGAGAACCACTTGAAATGTTAAATTCTGCGAAAACTAAGTTCATCTGATTCAGCTCGCGAAAAACACTCCGGAGGGCTTAGTACGGGGTGAACTCTCACACTGAGAGGGCGCGCTGCCTCCGAGCAAATTCCACTAAAACGGTATCCTACACTCTAGAAGAAAAAGTGAACTTTCAAGTCTGAAGCAGTCCCTAACTACGTATTTTGGTTATTTTCTTGGGCAATTTCTTGAGTTCCACTGAGAAGTTGAGAGAGTGAAAGGAAACCGAAAAGCTGCTCCTTTTCTGATAACATTATTAGCGGAGGAAAGGGGCTACATAAATCACTTGTTGTAATTTATGTTGTTCTTGAAAAGCAGTAATTTCATTGCCTCTGGAAAACCGCACAAACTTATGGCCCAACCCAATATTTATTTATTTATTTATTAAATAGTTCTTCTGACTTGTTTTTGAGACTCCCGTGTTATAGATTTATTGGTGAGCTTTCGGTGCACTAACACCTTCTTCAGACCTACAACATGTTTACAGTATTCAAGCTACATCAGTAAGCACCAACCATGCAAACTAACCAAACAGGAAATACAATAATAAGACAAGTCAACAGTACACTTCCTAAGCGAATGAGAGCTACCCGAGACGCGACATTATATATGACGGGGTCACAATCTCCACCCTTATGTGATAAGTCTCATAGCATCCATGAGCTCATCTTTGTTGTTTATTTCGGGGGACTGTCGCTTTATCTCCAAGGCCTCTATCAGTTTCCTTTCTAGCGGGGCCTCCACTGAGCGGTGTAATACAGTAGCTCGGATCGCTGGCGGATGTTCATGCGTGTG
>JARK01000212.1:52661-71591 GCA_000688135.1 Ancylostoma ceylanicum | reverse complement strand
AAAAAAAGAAGAAATGTCAAGGAATTGGGGCCTCCTCCGTTTTTGTCACCCGAACAGCCGGATTCTTCGAAAATACTGTTGATAAAAACATTGATATCAATCTTAAGCAGCTGGAAATAAATAAAAGAATATTGACGGTACAGAATTGAAGGTAGTGAGTCGATTCAAAGTTTTATACTACTTTATAAAGTACATTTCATATGTATATACGCGCATATTATTGTGAAGTGCGGATTTTCGGTCAAAGAAATTGTGTTCGTTCCGAGGGAAAACAGAAAGTCTGTTCGAAATATGCCACGTCGCTAGCTGCAACCTTTCTCCGTGTTTCTGGCAAACTTTGCTCTGTGGCCCATTCTTGTCATTTCTTCTTTTTTTTAGGAATGTTTAGATTAGTTGTTGGTAACGTTCTCCTTCGACGGTTTCAACCGATTTGGCATCTAATTATACGGCGCAATTTTCTCAAATTGTGTTCTGCAGTCATAATTAAAATCTAGTCAAGGTTAACTTGTGATCTTCCGCGTTCGGAATTAACAAATTATCTTCAAAGTTTTCCGTTTTTCTTTGTTATTCTTTTTCCAGTTGTGATGATACCTGAAATGCCATAGTATGATCTTTTTTTTTTCGTATAGATGGAAACAACTACTCTGGTGCTGTTGCATAAATCAGCATGAAAATCAGCGTTCGTTAACTAAAAATCTTTCCGGTGGTTCAAAGCAATCATCTTCATTCAATTTCAACTACATCAAATTCCTATATTCATCTAGGGATATCAACTTATAGGGCAAAGTTAGCACTGAGGCTGTCCCAATTTGGGCGATGTATTCGAAAAGTCGTTGATTTTTTTTTCAAAAGGTGGCTCATTTCAGATCCCGTGAGGAGAGTGCTCCACCGGAGAATGAGCTGCAGAAGACGCTAGGCGATTCTTCGGTGAGGACCTCACATGTGGGTGACCATGGGATGCGTTTCCGGAAGTCCACGGAGAAGCTCACTGTCCCCAATTGGTACCTTGAGAACCGCGCCACCGTGCGTCCCTCCGACATAGATGTTATTGCTCATCGAGAAGCCAATCTACAGTCTGCTCACAATTTTACTAGATCAAGTGATTTATCCCAAGCACCGACCGGCTACGGAGCTCACAACCGAACGGTGTCTGCTGCCTCCACAGCATCCAGAATTGATTTCCCAAAAGGAATGTTCGATCGCTACAAAGAAGAAATTGAGGATTTGCGACGCTCGAGATCTTCGTTGCATCAAGTGGTGAAGGATCAACGGCAGGTAGTAGCGCTGTAGCTTTTAGTTTGTGATTGAACTTGACTTTTCAATTCCCCCATGGTTTTTATTTTTGCAAATTTGCATGTATACTTCCGTCCTCAACTTTCACACGATACAACCGATTATTTTAATTTCAATTATAAGTCCGAATTCTGCTCTGTTATGCTTCGAGGCTGATTTTATTTTATTCGTCTGCTACCATTCCCTGTCCGCTATGAGACCCTTTGTGTTGTCCTTCGTACATAACTGCCAGACAAACCTTCTACTAGTGAATTTTCCTAGCATGAATCTTGGGTTCCTTCGTCAGAATATGAAGCGTTCACTTATATATCATACAGCATATCACTACGTTATTGTTATATAGTTTTGCGTGCTATGTAGCTTTGCTACTTTACTTGTGCTTACTATTTCCTTTCTGCACTTCAAATGCGTTCGAACTATCTCTCTGAATATAAGAGAACGATTCTGGCTTCACTCTTTCCTACGCTTGGTATCACGTATCTCCTCCGAAAATAAAAAGTTTTCTTGTGTATGTTGCTTTGCATGCTGGCGAACCTTTATGTTAAATATTTAGTAATGAGTGGGGAGTTCATATTTATTTTTTATCTTTTGCCCATGCCTCTTCCGTGGAACTAGAGTTCTCTCAGATTTACCATTTCGTTCAGTTCTATATGCGAAGTGTGTACTTAGAAAACTTGAAAACTTATCGAAATCCAATTAGAATCGCCGTTGAGCTGTTCTCTTTCCATCGTGGTGGTTTTGCATGTAATTTGAAGCGTTTATCAGTTGCGGGAGGTTTGAGCAATTGTTTACTAAATAGTATTTACATGACATAAGAACCAGCTAGCTCCCGCCTTGGGGATTTGTGCCAACCTTGCCGATTCCTATACCTGGGTTAGCATTCCTTTCAATGCTGCATTCTTCTCTAGTCGCTCCTTAGTACTGCGGCTCGAGACTTCCCCTCATTTACTGTATTAGATCCAGTGGTGCACATTACCGGGAATCTCCTTTGGATCTGCATTTGGTTTCTTCGGCATACGGGTGTCTCCAGGACATTCAGATGGTTGTTTTGAAGTTGCTTAGATATCTTCCGTAGTTCTACAATATCCTTATTCAAAGGGATTAGGGGCATACTGTGGAGCAACATTGACGTTAATTCGGAGAAATTGAGGGTGTGTGACAAAATTTGGAACAGTTCACTGTTACTAATTTATTTAGTTGAGCTCAATGGATACAATTAGTTCAGAATGCTTGCAAAATATGCATTCGCTCCGCATATTAGAATGAACAAATGGTAAATGCACTTTCCGGCTTCATCCTTATGGAAAGTCATGGGCGAAACACCACAAGTTGCAATCTTTTTGCTAGATCAGGGCGGGTTGTTGTGTGAGTGGTTTTGGGTGAAAGATAAGGAAAAGGCCTTGTCCAGGGAAATAGTCTGATCCTTGTGTATATGTTGCGAGTAAAGAGATTGCAGCTTTCGGTTTTCTTTTGCAGCTTCTAGAATTCCAAGTTTTCATCAGCCTTGTAGCTGCATTTGCGGAATGAAACACGGAGAATCCAGCCTTTTCCTTGGTTGATGTTGTGGATGGAAATTCTTTCATTCACAGTGGAGAAATTACGTTACTTGGAATTATTCACAAATACGCCATTATTTTTGTAGACCGGATTCCAACCTTTAGTGGAACTTTTTGGGGTAGGTTTCATTCACGTCTAGTTGAAGAGTGAGTGCATGGACCAGTGAATGACGTCAACCCAGCTTCCTAGAGTCCGTTTAACTGTAACTCTTTATGGTTCTGTTATCCTAGCTCAAATGTTATTCCAGTTCCTGTTGAAATTTTTCGATTCTGCTGAGAAAGCGCATGAGGAAAATTAACGGATCGAAGTGAGACAGAGGAAACACTGCATAACATGTTAGTAATGCATGTGCATTCGTTTTGCCCAGTAGTTTCCTGAAGCTCACAGTGGAAGTGCACGAACTTGAGCTGTGATTTCAAAACGAGACATATATGGTTGAAAGGCTCGTCCCAAACAATATCACAGATTATACTTGAATTCTGCTAAATTGTTAATACAAGCTCAAAATTCTACGTCGATGATTTCCCACCATACTGGCATGTACGTATCTTTCTCGCTTACACCAGTGCAGCTGGGTAGTCGAGTGGATAGTGATGCAGACTCGTAGGTAGGGGCTCGTGGGTTTGCAACTCGTCTCCGGGTTCTGTTTTGCAAACTCCCCTTTCTAACCTTAAACGCAGGGGCTCACCTCGTTTTTTATGTCGACGACATCAGCAGATTCCTGGCCTCCTCGCCACGCCCATTCCAATAATATACAGCAAAAGTCACAGAATTGACGAAAACCCCGCTTTTATTAGGGTCAAAATATCCGCCTCTTGGAGCAGGGGCGGATCGGCTCCAAGCTGTGCTGGCTGCCCGCCACAGCAGCAATGTCGGGTGAACACGTCTTGTATTGGCCGATCAATAAGATCAACGGTGATACACGTCAAATTTGCTCCACCAAACTGGTACAAATCCCATCACGAAGAACAGGTCTAGAAGCTATTTTGGAACATTTCAAGTACATTGCCGGAATCAGCGCATCGAAGAGGTTCGAAATATGTTAACACCTCAAACACGAATATGAGGTGGGCCCTGTTACGCGGTTTCGTAAAGGTTTTGCTCGATGCCTTTTCGGAATTAGTCCTTCTTCTGGCTCGAACAAAAACAGACAATGAAATGCTCAAAACAGTAACGGTGAGAACACTGGGCACAGAGAGACCGAAGAATTTCATAATTGCGCGGGCGTTTTACCGACTCGAAGAAGGCCACATCAGTGAAGTTTGTCTGCCAGTGATCTTAGCATAAATGTTCTTGCTTGGTATGTCTTGAATCCGACATAGCAGAAATAATTAAAGCTATGGTGTGGTCTACAAAAGGCCGTTGTTTGGTGAATGTCAGGATAGAGATCTTAATGTGGGTTTTCTTCTAGAAACTAAGCTATGAACGGAGAATTTCTTCGTTGTGTTTGTTCTGCATGTGCATGTATGGTGTTCCTACGCTAAAGTTTTGAATTTTTCCAATTTGCTTGCAATTTTATACTGATGATGGTTCAGCTGCCGCGGTCTAATTTAAAAAAAAATTGGAAGGAATCAGGGGAGAACTGACAGTGGTGTTTCATAAAAATAGAGCCATACATGCTTCCAAACGGTCCTTCGTGGAGAATCAATTCTTTAGAGTTAATAGCATAGTCACAGGAAGAGTTGTGAACACAAAGGTCGTTACCCATGCGCGAGTAGATTCACGATTTCCGTCAACTTCTCAAACTGCGCAGAGCAGTACGCTGATTGAGATGCAGAGACGCATTTGATGCTTTATACAATGGACTCTAAACGGTTGTTGACAAGGGGCGGTGTCGCGGCGCGGTCATTCTGGTTGTCCGCAGCACCGAGGCAGCGGGCCTCCTGGTCAGAGACGGAGAAAAACCGATACGTCGTGATTTCTTGCCTCCTCGGGAGGTGTAACAGACAACCAGGGTGCCCGTGCCGCAGTCCCGCCCCTTGTCTCCGACCGTTTGGAGTTCACTGTACCTCGTAGTAGTGCAGTATTAGTAGACAGTAGTCATTAGTCAATACAGGTTGGAATTTCTAGGTCTTCAACATTTGAGAAATAGCGCATAATATGCCAGCTTTATTTGAACAGGTACATAACATCTAATTCCCTGGTCGTTCTATAGTATAAGTTCTTCACCCTAATCCTTGGTATTTCTATAATGTGAAAACGAATATGACAAACGATTTGCAAGAAAGTATCGAATTATTGATTTCATTACTTTTTTCGATTTCGTACAGGTATGTGTAGGAGCACGTTTACTGGGCTTTCAAACACGGTGGATACGAATATGGCAAAAAGTTACAAGAAGTTATCATCCAATTTACTTGACTGATTTTTCTATTCAGCGAGGAAGCTGAGGTCTTTTCAAACGACTGATTACCAGAATGCTGAGCATTCTGTAGGATTTTATCACAGCAATTTTCAAAGTATGAAGCAGTCAGGGTAATCAAACAGACGAGCGAGCCCCATACGCTGTCTAGCTTTACATATTGCCGCTGGGAGTGAGAGCGACGTCTGCAAGAAATTGGGCGAATTTTTTAGATCATATTATTAATGTTTATACGAGGCACATTCCCCGTTTGAGCGTGCATGACATGATATAGTTCCTATCCATTATTTTATGGCAGC
The DNA here is from genome assembly GCA_000688135.1 of Ancylostoma ceylanicum. Lineage (NCBI taxonomy): Eukaryota > Metazoa > Nematoda > Chromadorea > Rhabditida > Ancylostomatidae > Ancylostoma > Ancylostoma ceylanicum. The sequence goes on along the minus strand of JARK01000212.1, from coordinate 66,080 downwards.
GTTCCAGCCTCAGTTATCCTCGGAAGGGAAAATCTTCGTAGGTTTGCTAGCAGGACGGCTAATGAGTAAATAGCAGAGAAGGAACAGACGTTTGCGCAGTATTTAAGGAAGCGATTGCTAAATATCACATGAGTTCCAAATTGATTTGCATCCGACATTATTCAAGTTCCTTTCTCTTTCAGGAACTGAGGCATGCTGATGAAATGAAGTCACTTTCTGATGAGGTTAGTGACCCTTTGGTTTTCTTTCATTCAAAAATACCCCAATGCTGTTGATTACACGTCATCTGTTGAGAACGAATACTCTTCGGATGACTCATGAACTTCTTGTCGTTACTTGTGCTCGATCTAACTGTCATTGAAATTTCAGGCGATCTCTTCTATTCAGTCGAATGATCTGAAACAGCGTCCACTTCCAGGCTATACCGTATCAGATGTGCCGAAAGAATGGATTGTTGGTGAAAAATCGAGAATACGGTCAGTATATCTCGTAGCATGCTAGTTTTATCCAATCCCAAATCGGACTACTGCCGCTGCACTAAAGCAGTCGATGTACAGTCCTTCTCAAAAAGACGGATTGCGCGCCTGCACCATCGCGGCGGGACCTGAACGAGGGATGCGGAGAGAGCATGCTCTAATTGAGAGGGTCGGGTAGGTCCCGCCGCGATTCTGCAGCCGCAACGACAAGAAACCGCACGCGCAATCCGCCTTTTTGAGAAGGACTGTAATTGTTGTGTACCCGTCTATCTTCGAGCCCACAATTTTCACCTTCAGAGTCTTCTTCCTCCGACTCCTTACTTCAACCACCCTCTCTTACTTGCGAGAAATCTTTAAAGGCAGGGGGCCCACCTCGTTTTTCATATCGACGACATGAAAAACGCTGGCCACGCTGATTCCAATAATGTAAAGTAAAAGTCACAGGAGCGACGAAAACCCCGCTTTTGGTAGGGCCAAAGTACCCGCTCCTTGGAGCAGGGGCGGAGTTCGCTTCAAGCTGTGCTGGCTGCCCGCCACAGCAGCAACGTCGGATGAACACGTCTTGACCTGTCCGATCGATAAGATCAACGGTGATACACGTCTTTGCACGTAAATTTGCCCCTGCAAACTGGTACAAAACCCTTCACGAAAAACGGATACAGAGGCCATATTGGGACATCTCAAGTACATTGCCAGAATCAGCGCATCGAGAAGGCTCGGTATGTATTACTAGCTCATCGTCAGACACGAATATGAGGCGGCCCCCCTGCCTTTAACTTTTGTCACTACCTCTGTAGCAGCACCAACACGTTTCAAGAGCAATTGATTTGTTATTAGAATAAACAGGCGAAGGGGGTGGCTACGGCTTCGGCTGACTCAATCCACGCATATCCAAGACCCCAAAAGACGGTATTTTATCTCTGTTTCTCACCATTGCGCTTCCTGGTGATTTTTCCGGATGGATGATGTCCACGCCACCCATGGAGATCATCGGTCTCCTACTTGCCGATAACAGAGTTCTTCCTAGCGTCAAGCCTTCAGCCACATCTGTGGTCATCGCTACAAGAATCGACAAGGCCTCCACTTCTGAAGTAAGATGAGCGTTTCCTGTCGCGAGGCAGTGCCACACGTGATGTAATTAGGGTACGATTACGGTTGATCCAGAACCGCCTACACCTGCGTAATGAAGACTAGGAGTGAATAATTTATTTGTGTCAAGGCTCACAATCGATAGATATGATAAACGTTGCTTTCCAGTGAGGACGACATTAATGCTATAATCCTCGCGGAGCTTAATGATAGCCTCCGCAGCCATTACGAACGTTTGCGTGGTACTGCATCGGCTGTTGGCAGGAGGGTCCAAACGTCCAGTTAAATAAGAAAAAAATATTTAGAGGATCAACCCCATATCTGGAAGATAGAAATGAGCTGGACTGGATGTTGTGCGCATATTCGAAATGGCTTCGTCTTGAGGATCATAGACTTTTTCCAGAAAAGGACCTTCGGATTTTAGATGCGAACTTCGTTTCTACGTTTCTTCTGATCAAAAGTTTTTGGCCTGTTTCAAATTGGGTGGGTGCGGCCCGTTGCCTTAAGTCACTGGTGTTTTTAGACTTGTTGCGCGGAGGTAGTACTCGTCTGAACCTCTTCTTAGGATTCTGAATCTTTTGAGGGTCGTAGCAAATCTAGGAGAAGGTGTTGTTGGGTTTGTAACCAATATTTATGAATTATAATTATGAATTAGGGCGAACACTTAGCGTAAGAGCACTTGCTTAGTCTTAGTATTATTCACAGTTTTTAGTAAGTTCAACAACAATTCTCGTGTAGTAGAGGTTGTCGACACATTCGCTGGATCCAGTCCACTCAAAGGTAGCACAGATGCAGGTAACTAATAACAACTATATGGATTATCAGAAAACTGATAACTTTGTAAAGCATTGCATCACCTAGCAGTTTCGACCACTGGGTTTATATTAAAACGAACGAACTTTCTCAGGTAATGTGGCAGTGCGATATGGTGGAAGAGTAACAATAGAGGAGGTGCTGGATTCCATATTCCAGCAGACATCTCCAGCCGCTCTACCCTATGTGGACTCGAGGTTTGTCTGGTTAAATACTCGTACCTCACATGTCCAACTGAGCGAATATTAGTGCATTTACCGTATCTATGAGCTTTTATCGTTTTTTCCCAGCCTTTCATAATGATGTACTTCAGAGGTAAATCTCTTGATGGTTGCTAACAATTTTTCCAGCATAACACAACCAGATATTCCTCAAAAGAGCGAGTTTTGTCCAGGAATTTACTCAGGAAACTCTGCTCTTATGCAGGAATTGATGAAGAACCCGAGCGATGCAGAATTGTTGCTGAAAGTAAGGATTCTCCCGGATATGTCTTTGGATGGCTGTGATTGACTTTCTTTCAGTCCGAACAGCTATTTGTAAGATGTTCGTACTGTCATAAGACACGTGAGCTGGCCTTAGCTCGATTGCAGTATGTCACTTGTAAACACTGCTACACGTATTACTGCTCCAAGGAATGCAGGTACTTCTTCCTCTAGAGAGTCGTTCTCCTGCTCTTACTTGGTTGGCAGTTCGAATGTTCGATGCATAGGATTTCAAAAGAGAAGTGTTCTTGAGCTATAGTTATTCTCTGCACAGGTTGAAGAACTGGGAGAAGCATAGTAATGGCTGCTCGTTTGCTAGGATCAATACCTTATGCAAGGACGTCATTATGAAGGTGAGTCCCAGGGAGCTAGAACAACTCGAATTACATTCTATGACGTGAATACTTACTATTATTGATTTTCCACCAATAGTGATTTTTGCAATCCTCTTTGGAAGAGATCAACGCGATGGCATAAAATAAAATTAATAAAAATGAATAAAATAAAATTCAGTGCAGTATAAAAAAAAATAAAGCGAACTAGGTGTTTTCTGAGATCACGAAAGTACTACAGCTTTCTCACAGCCCACCACAGCTTGACGCCTAAGCTCACCTCCGCGTCTGTCTGGAGAAATAAAATGTCTCATGCAGCGATTTATGAAGTACAAGTGCACGATTCACAAATGTGCCCTTCTGAAAGTTTGTGTCCGAAATCAGACCATGACAGAACAGGAAACTATTGAGTATGGAAATATTTGTGAGATTACGCGCTATGGTATAATGTAGCATCTATTAGGTTCTTACATAAGTCCCCGCTGTCTTAAAATTTTCGATTAAAATTTTCGACAAAAATGTTTCGTTAAAAATATAAGAACAACAGGTATAAGTCGATGTATGCACCTCAATGGTCGATGGACTTCTGCCGTTTCTACAGCAGGCGTTTGGCTCTTCTGCTTTAGAATTCGGTGAACTACTAGGCAAAGAAGGTAGTCAGGTAGATGCGGAGGTTACTGACTTTGGCAAATCGGTTCTCGCACGATAGACATTCTTGTGACCTAACTACTGAGGCTCAGTTAGAGAAAGATTTGTGCTAGAAAGATTTGCGCTGCTAAGAATTTCTCAGGGAGCTCTCCGCCTTTGCAAAGAGTTCTACAATCAAAATCGAGGCGCCCTATGCAGTGTGGCAAAATGGTGTTTTCCACAGAACGCTTAGAACTTGCCGTGAAATTTTTCCGATTGCTGTCCGCAAATGTTTGATGTTTCCAGTCACAATAGAAGAAATTATACTTTAATCCGCCCTAACTCTAGTGAGAAAAATGGCGTAATCAAGATTTCGGGTCACCAAGTTTGATTCCTCGACCGCCCAAGAGTAATATGGAGAGTGAAGGTATCAGGCAGAATAAGAATGGCCTCGAGATTACTCCACCTTAATTTGGTTAGCCTAATGCAGCATTATGGTATAACTATTATTCCTGAAACTACTGTTACCAAATTTGTCTTCCTGAAGAATTTATCCCGAAATTAATTACATTTTCAAAACAGGACAGAAAAATAAGCTTCACATTCAGGAATGTTCGCGAGATCATGCGCTTTAAAATGATATATGGAGATATGCGGAATTTTGTTGGTAGTCAATTATTATAAGTGTTCGAAAATCCCAAGCAAAAACAGCGGAAATTTATGTAACAACCTAATAATAGGGAATTCGATGTGGAATCACCTTTCTCTCCCGAAGACTTACAGTGAGCGTCAATGACGATGACCCGTCTGCGGCCTCGAAAATAACGCGGCGCGACTCTCGAGCGAGAATCCTCTCCGGGACGTCAAATTATGGGGTTTTCTTGATAGTCAGTTAGTTTTCTTATTAGTTATCATCAAATATGATGAACAACTATCAAGCAAACCCAGATACGCCACTGCGGCGACGATTGTAGCGTGAGCGGCGCGGTCGCGCCACGTGCTTTTCGAGGCCGCAGACGGCTCACCGCCATTGACGTCCACTGTAGTTCTGGAGACAGCGGTATACATGTTGCAACTGATATTGCAATCACCTTATCATTCATCATCTCTGCAGGTGAGAGAAGACCCTCTGGCCCAGGCAAGTATGTCAAAATTGGCAAGAATGTCTTACACGTCGAAAGGTCGCGGAAGTGTCAATATTAGGCTGTCGTCACCACACATTGCACAGGTAGGTGGTGAAGTACTCCCTAACTATTGCAGCTACTTATTTCATCTACACAGGCGTATGTGAATCATGGCTGGAGTGCATTGTCAATGATACCACAACAACGACTTCTTCACTACTACACGATCGCAGCGCTTGTGCGAGAACGCAAAGAGCCATCGCTCGTCGCACTTTGTCGTCGCTACGATCCAAGGTTTTCTTTTGTTTGTCTTCTAACGTAAAGAGGGGGGCCCACCTCATATTCATGTCTGAGCTAATAACATAGTCCGAACCTCCTCAATGCGCTGATTCCGGCAATGTATTTGAAATGTCCCGAAGTAGGCTCTAAACCCGTTTTTTCGTGACGGGGTTTGTACCAGTCTGCTGGTGCAAATTTACGTGCAAAGATGTGTATCACCGCTGATCTTATCGATCGGACAGGCCAAAACGTGTTCACTCGACGTTGCTGCCGTGGCGGGCAGCCAGCACAGCTTGGAGCGAACTCCACCCCTGATCCAAGGAGCGGGTACATTAACCCTACCAAAAGTGGGGTTTTCGTCACTTCTGTGACTTTTGCTGTACATTATTGGAATCAGCGTGAAGAGAAGGTCAAGAATCTGCTGATATCACCAACATGAGAGAAGAGGTGGACCTCTGCCTTTAAGATGCAGTCAGCCTGATTCTCAAAATATTATCTGGTGGTACATCACTTCAGATCCCTCTAATTTTCGCTCCACCAGAGAGCGACTGTTCACATGCCTAAAAATTGCCTCTAAACGGCCTGTTATTTCTCCATTGCTGTTTTTGTTCTTTTCATGGTCGATACGAATTACTACCAACTGGTCATCAAAATCGCTTAATGACAGCAAAACTTCAATGTTTCATAACTTAGCGAAGAGAGTGCACAAACTCAGAGGCAGAGATCCTCCTCATGTTCATACTTGAGCTATTAACGAATTCTGGACCTTCTCGATACCGCTGATTTCGGCGATATCCATGAAATTTTTAGAAATGACCTCTTAACCCGTTTTTCGAGGCGGGATCTGTACAAGTTTGCTGGAACAAATTGGTCTGTTCTCGTATCACTGTTGATTTTATTGGTTGGATAGACCAAGATTTGTTGGCCTACGCTGCAGGTGCTGCAGACAGCTAGGAGCGATCCGCCTATGGCTTCCCAGCAGTGGCGGATGCAGAAAGTGGTGAGGGGGGGGGGGAAGCGTGGGAAAAAGTCGGATTTCCGCTGCTTTGGGAAACCGAATGGAGAGCGAAAATGATAAAAGTACCGAATGCAATATTAGATAAATGATAATAATTGTTATTTAAAAATAGTAATAAAAATAAACTATTGAAAAAGGTTTTCAATTGTCTTATTTAGCAATTTGAAAAATTCGGCGACGCAATCTCGGAGGTGCCGCCCACCCTCTTTTTACGTCCGCCACTGCCACCTAGAAGTACAGTCCTTGTCGAAAAGGTAGACGGCTTACGCGTGCGGTTTCTTAGCGTCGCGGCTGCAGAATTGTGGCGGGATCTCCTCGACCCTTTCACTTGGAGCATGCCCTCTCCGTATCCCTCGTTCAGGTTCCACCGCGATGGTGCAGTCGCGCAATTCGTCTATCTTTTTGAGAAGGACTATAGACAATTTAACCCTTTCAAAGACGGAGTTTTGTGACTTCTGATGCACACGCATGTTGGAATCAGTGTCGCGAGTGAAGTAACACAACCTATAGGTCCCGTTTTAGATTAGCAGCTCAGCTTCGTACGCTAGCTTTTGGTGTTTTTTTTTTCTGAAGAACAACTTAGAAAGTCTCTGTTTTATAGAGAGAAGTTCATTCTGTCTGTGAGCATCATCGCGGATATCGAGCACTGCCCACAAACTCCACCACCAGAGACAGCAGACTGGAACCATTCCCTCCAGGGCGTTCAGGGCGCCATTCAGACACCAAGCCATGTGGCCGCAATAACACCTGCTTCCGACATGTTTGGACCTTTGACTCTAGTACCTACGAATGTTTGAATTCTTCGCTAGGTACCTCCACACTTCTCACATTTTTCTTAGTCCAATTTATTATGTTACAGATATTGAATTCGGCGAATATCATTCACTTTGTGAGCGGCTTTATCCATTTCTTTTTACATATCATTGCCTTACCATTCACTGCTCTATGTTCTTATGAAGCGCATCCATGATTTTATTCCTTTACGCTCATTTGCTCTCCGCTTTTATGCACTTAGTGCTGCCTTACGTCTCGTTACTGCCGAAGGTGAAGCACAGCTATGATGGTCCTGGAGACCCCCGGGCATACGAAGAGCCATAGGAACTGTTGTCAGTTGAGCCACAGTGCTGGCGCTGCTACTGGACATGTTCGCCAGGAGAAACAGAGAGTGATGGGATGCCAAGTACATGCCCATATATGCTCAATTTACTGCTCGTGCTTCACCTTCTTTTCAATAATCAGCTAATATTCTTTCAAAGTGCTATTATTCACATCTGCGATACAGTCATAGTCGTATTTCTAGTTAGTCGCTATAGTGGAGATGTTCACTCCAAATAAACGTGCAATATGTTTTTGTCAAAAAGTTCATTCTCATTCCAATCGCAGCAAATTGTTTGTGCCACTCTACGTAGTACAATAGTGTGGCGGCTGCAGGCATTGCATGAGCCCACACGACTGATAGGTTTACTCCCGGCACGTGCCAACCAACCATTCCATCACTTCGGGGTCGGTTGATTGCTACCAGATTCGTCTCGATGATCTGGCTTGTATGTTACGAAGTGGACTGGTGTGTCAATGTCCCATGCAATTGTAACCTCCATCCCCATTAGTAGGGTGTATCCCAAAGCGCCACCAAGGGTGGGTCTTGGACTCTTAACTCGGCGCCGATGTGCATGCACACAGGGCGAGGTGAGGACTGAAGCTAATTTCTGACAGCTTGATCAATCCAAGCCGAAAAGAAAAGAAAAGCCGACTTTGCAGCAGAAATACACGTGGGAAGAAACTTAGGTCATATACGCAAAGGAAACTAATCCTTTAGCCCACTGTGGGTGAGCAAATCTTTAGGGTGAGCGCCAGAATGATCCTAGACGGTCAAAGCTTTCAATCTATACAATATAGAAGGAGGAATATTGGGATCTCTACACGCACCGCGAAGCTAACTCGTTCAGACCACACCTCCTGTGTCGCCTTGGGAACCTTTCTCCTAGTAGTACTGTGAAGTGTATCCCCTTCGCAGCAGGCCAGGCTTGACTTTTAGGACAGCCTAGTTCGAAATAGAATGAGCTAACAGGAATGTGTCAAAAGCTTTATTATGAATGAGATTACCAAACTGGTTAATGAAGTAAAGACAAAAATGAACCGTATCGTTGACTACCTCGCACCGAAATAGTGACATGTCCAGATGATTGACGCTCTTAACACGTTCGCGACAACGCAGATTTCGCGCGCGCCGCCACTTGGGACACACGCGCTTTTGCACAACTGGGACCCGTGCTCGACCGGTCGTGCACTTGGTCCCACGCGGTCCTCCTCATCCAAAAAGCGGAATTTTTTCGTAAGAGTTATTCTTTCTTTCGTAGTTCTCAAAGGTTTCTTCCATTTCTGTTGTCTACTGATTTGTCATTGCTAGGATTTTAATTAAAGTTTATTGTTTTTCTAGCTGTTCTAGTACGAAAAATCTAAAGCAAAAGTTTGAGAGAAGTTCTGCTTTGCCCACTGCGTATTTAACACTCTAGTATATCCGTCACTACGTTACTACGAAGGAATCAGCTGGCTGTGGACTTTTCGCAAAGATATGACACTAAATGGTCAGTGCACGACCGGTCGTGCACGTGGTCCGACGCGGCAGACACCGCGTGCTCGACCGGTCGTGCACGCGGTCGCGAACGTGTTAAAGGCACCGTTCAATCTCGAAATCGTTCTATGAGTCAAGTACCGCAAACACCCCTAAGTAGTCGCAGCACTGATTCCATAAGCACTACATTCGTCGCAACATTACAATGGATTTTCGCAAATATGGGTTGAGTGCGCACATTATATGAGGTCGATTTCGGAGTTCTGCGTTTAACTCGATTTCCATTCCGAAGCTGGACAGTGCTTTTAATACAGCTACATGCTTCTTCTGTGATAATATGAACCCATAGTATTTTGCTGATATGTCCGCATTATGCAGCAAACCACTGAAGTGATCCTCCATTTGGAAAGCGACGGCGAAAGGCAGAGGCTATCTTAACGTCTTGCTGAACGACGTGTCTGCACTTCGTGACCGATTCACGCCCTGAGAATGAGGAGGAATCCTGCAAAACATGGATATTTTCATTAAAAAAAGTAATTTTGCAGAAGTTAGCTGCAGATGTATTGCTAAGAACTTACTTATTACAGTTGGCCCTCTTAACCTCCACAGATTTCCGTCCTTCCTTCATCGTTCTTACTCCACCAAAGTTTGTATCTCCAAACGCTGAGTGCTCTACTGTGTCGAATGCAGCTGAAAAATAGAACATGGCAAAGGTTGTAAACACACTGAAACTGTTCCCTCTACAACAGAACTACCACCGCCTCTTAACAAACGACTGTGAGTGGAGCTGAAACCGTATCGGAACAAATGTACTTACTATTTCGACAGTCCATTGAAGTTGAGGCCGTAAACGCATTCAACCCTGTATCCAACGCCCTTGAGCTCCTTGAAAATGGATTTGAGCTGCTCGTCTCAGGCATATCTAAGAAGCTCAATTTTGGCGCATAAAACTGAATGGATGTTCCCTTTACCTTCCTGCCGAGGATTGAGGCCGATAGCGTCATCAGCGGAAGTGCCAACCCCCAAAGTTGTGACTTTTGGTTTAGACACCACAGCATATAGCGGTACGCTAACATCATGAATACCACTCGAGGATGGCTGCTGCACATCGGTTGCGACTGCTGCTGCCACATCATCTGGAGTTCGATCAGGAATCGGCGACGTCGGAGGTGGAGGTACGAACTCGGGCGAAAACGTTGTAGAAATATTAATCATTTCTGCAAGAAAAGGTATGACGAGTCCGTTGCGTAGCTGGTTTACAAATACTTACCCTGACTGCGGGGCAAATCGACTGCACTATAAGCATTGGTACTGTGCACATCACCGACCTTAAAAGAGATATCCGATCACACAGAAAACCAATAGTAGATAGCGTGGACCTACAGTCTCATATTCATTGCCGATCACGGAATAATAATGCTCTCTAGCTGGAAGAGCGAGTTGCCCATGTAGTCGCAATCTCTCGCGAACGACGTCTGCATTTTCACGAACAGTAATGTACCGATATGAAGGCTCACGACTCGATACTGATGAAGAGTCAACATTCTGAAACGTTACCTTTCTTCAACAGGTCCGTAACGTTTCGAAAGCAGCACAAAGCAAATGCCCTAGTACATTTGCTCACTAGACAGGCTGAGCTATTTGAAAATGTGTGGAAAGCGAAGGAAAATCCGCTGCGAAGCTCGGAACTGAGTTTCGGAAAACTGGTTTAATGTAATGAAAATTGGACACAGATATGGAGCCTCCATCGCATTCCCCTTTTTTACGAAGCCCAGCCAGTTCCTGGAACAGATGTGCTGACTCCCGAATGCGCACCAACACAAAAACTAGCCGATTATGGCTATGACCCTCATCCTTACTTAGTAAAATGACTTTGTTTCGACATATGGTGAATTTCTTACTGTTTTAACAACAAAGCATCTAGAATCATTGCACGTTTTTCCCTTCCACCAATTTCAGTAATTTGAATTATTCAGCTCTAGCAACAACATTCGATTCTATCGTAACTGTGATCTTTACTACCTAATATAAAAAGCCAACATACTTTCGAACACTCCGGTGGAATTTCAGAGCCGAAGTGATCCACCACTTTGTTATCAGCTTCCAGCTGAGAAGGTTCAGTTACGGAAACTGTGTCGTCGATGTTAGATGACCGCCGGATCTATAATACTCAATTTTTGAATAACTATGTGAACTAGTTCTACATCGCCCAGCCTTATCAAGGCCATTTAACCTCATCTACACATTAGAAATGATTTCGTGGTTCTCTTCAAGTTCAAGGTGCACATAACAAGAACACATACAGTGGACGTCGATGGCGGTGACCCGTCTGCGGCCTCAAAAAGCACGCGGCGCCACCGCGCCGCTTACGCTAGAATCGTCGCCGCAGTGGCGTATCTGGGTTTTCTTGATTGTTTCTCATCTCATTTGATGATAACTAATAAGAAAACTAACTGACTATCGAGAAAACCCCATAATCTGATGTCCCAAAGAGGATTCCCGCTTGAGCGGCGCGGTCGCGCCGCGTTATTTTCGAGGCCGCAGACGGGTCATCGCCATTGACGCCCACTGTAATGAAGCGGAAGTTCTTACTTTGGAATAGAGCTGGTCAACCTCTAACTCTGTACGCTCGAGACGTTCTCTTCGCCAGTTAGGATCAACTGGCCCTTGTTTCACTTTGGCATATCCTCCATCATAAACACTGCTATTATAATCATCTTGATCAGCCACAGTAGCAGAGCGATGAGGTTCCGAAATGATTGAACTGAAACCGATGGAAATCTTTATGTGTATAAAACATTTTGCGCAAACAAACATTATTACCTACTGTAAACTACATAGTTTTAAATTGCTGATGTCTTAAGAATGAAAGCTCAGCACCTGTAGGGATCTTCGCTTCCACATATAGTGTAGATCTGCGATGCACTCTGATAGACAACGCCGTCTCCAGCAAGGTTAAATGCGGGCGCTTTTCTTCCAGAAAACACTGGATAATCGTATTTTCTTTCTGGGCGGCTCGACGTCACCTCACCTAACTAGAGTAGGTTTGAGAATCTCGTTGTGGCGAAGAACGCAAAACAGTTGAAAACTTGCCTTGGTATACAACGGATCAATCAACGAGTCACTTTCAGGATCTATAGATTCGTACGTAGGATTCCCATCCTCATCAAAGAAAGCTACGTTCGCTTTGTGGTTTTTGCGGATGGCTAAGAACAGAAGTACAGACAGATTTGTGAGAAAAGAAACCACATTGACTCACCGGTGTACATATCCAAAGGTAGTTTAGGAAGAGCGCGACCAGTTTGCAGAGCAACTGACAACTTCACCAAAGCACCTTCAGACGTCGGGCGATCGCACTGCGAAAATAGAAAAAGTTGATAGAGGACTTTCAAATGTATCAGCAACCAATTTCGCTAGGACTGATAAATCCGAGAGTGCGTAAGTCATGAACTAGAAACAGTATGAATGATGACACATCACTATGGTTCTTTCCTCCGTTCTGGAATTAGTGTTCTCATGGAAAATTGAAGGCTACTTTATAGTTAGCGAAATCTATTTATTATCAGTGAAAAACAGGTTTTTAGATTCTGGCATTTAAACTCATGACTGAGCTGAAAACAAAAACTGACGGGCATGATCTAGTGAGACATGAAACCAGCCCAGTCGGTAGATGCAAATATCAGTCATGAAACTAGTTGGCACAGGTGGTACGAAGTAGCATCTCAGGACTCTCATTGTTCGAAGCTATGAAATCTATCGGACCCTCTTATTTCTGGCGAAAACAATATCAGCCCTTCACTACCAGTGCTTTCGATTTGATCTTCACTTCCAATGCAGCAACTGTGAAGGAATTTACCATTTTCGAAAATCCAAAAAAAAATTCAAAAAATAAATAGTAGTACTATGTTTACGTAAACTAATTCCAACCTCCAATGTTCGCTGTACAGGGCGTTCTGCAACTTTCTCAATCCGTATAGTGGGGCGGCCCTGTACGAAGTGTGGTGCAGAGGAATCGGTGAGAGTGGTGGCGGTCGTTGTCGGATTTGTGACACCATTTATAGCGTTGTCATCCCTGAATATAGATCAAATCAGCAGAATGATTTCAACTTTATAAATTTTCAGAAAAAAACACAAGCTGGATATCCATATTAAATCTTGCAAGTGGACAAAACAAACAGTTCGCAAACAGGAAAGCTCTACCGAATTGTTCCACGGGGTGCCATACACTTTAAAAGGTTTCTCTTTTATTCACGTTAATCTCACGAAATAATATGGTATAGATGTGTTTCGGCATAAGCATAATGTTAAGAACTTCAAATGTAGCACAACTCTAAATTACTGCAGGTAAAGGAAGAGATGATGCGTCATGAGATATAGCCACCACGGCGTAAAGTAGTAAGTGCTGTGTGAGAAGTCACTTTTTGGGAGCTGACTTCTCGCCTCATCAGAAGCTTTGTGCCGTAGTAAGACGACACGCGAAGATAAGAGTGATACTTAAGCTGGAAATGTTCAAAGTCCGTAAACATTTCCAACTCAAATATCACTCTCTCAGTGTGCATATTTTTACCCACAAACCGAGGGCATTTTCAAAAAATCTCTGGGAGGGG
>JARK01000212.1:32343-50280 GCA_000688135.1 Ancylostoma ceylanicum | reverse complement strand
AACAACTCAGACAATCGTAGCGTGCCATCGGACACCGTTCACGCCGATGGCACGCTGAAAGGGCGCCGCTCACTGGTTTGAAGCGCGCCGCTGGCGCGTATCAGCATTTTGACCCCCCAGGTAACAAGAATGTGCAGCCCGCGTACCCAATATTAGAGTGCGATCGGCGTGACCGGTGTCCGATCGCATGCTTGACGTCTAATGCGCGCGGGTGGCACGCTATGAGTGTCTGAGAACCAACTCAGACATACCCCGAATTGAAACCCCTGTCTTGACTTCTTGGTAAGCCACACACGAGGTTGATAATTGATTTATTGGCCAACGTTTCGGCAAATCGCCTTCTTCAGAGCCTGGAATGGGCGATACGAAATGCAACCTGAGCTCATGCAGTCCCCCGTACGGCCAGTTGGACAGATGCTGCAATCTGGTACCGTGCAAGCGCGGTCATATATTCTGTTGCGAACGAGAATGCGCTTTAAATTGCTCGGTGGTATTTCTACAACCGATACTATACTGTCTAGACTTGACGTCATTGAAGCTCGAAATGCTAAAATGGGTGGGGTTGGGGTGTCATTTGAATTGCTGTTCGCTTCTTATTCGGTCGCTATTGGACTGATATTCACTTTTTATGTAGGGGCTAAACAGCAGTGCAAAAGCAACCGAACAACAGCCGAAAAGCTATTCGAATAACACCCCAAACCCGCCCACTTTAACCATTCGAGCATAGGTGGAATACTCTGAGTATCGTACTCCACCTACCATCACCTTTTGCCGAGGTAAGGAGGGGGACCGTCACTTTGGGGGTAAGCTTTATTTTCGTACTCAGCTCGCAACTGAGCGTCGATCCATATACAGAAGTGCCAGGTTCCGCATCTGCCAAGTCTGGAAATGAGAGACGGAATTTTCAGGAAAACAGGTGTTGGGTGCGCGGCGCAGGCCGCCGCGCGCCAGGTATTGATTTTTTCCAGGATGCGCGGTTGTCTCGTATGAGAGCAAGGTTTGCTCTATCTAATCGTATGCATCTGATGCTAATTCGAGTTGGAATACGTCCAGCCAAATAGCCCAAACATCGGGTATTCTAGAACTTTTTTGGGATTTATCAGCTTTTAGTGAAATCCTTTTCAAAATGCGCGGTTGTCTCTGTACTCAGCTCACAATTCTGCGTCGATCCGTATACGGCTCGGGGCACCGTTTTGCGTCGGAAGCCCTGCCGAGCGGTCGTGGAGTATCTCATAACGGGCGTGCTCCACGGGCGGCTCTGCGTCTCTGCCCTCATCGCACTATCTCTCCTGGCCATGGAGTACGCCCGTTATGAGATACTCCACGACCGGTCGGCAGGACTTCAGACGCAGAACGGTGCCCCGAGCCGTATATGGATCGACGCAGAATTGCGAGCTGAGTACGGAGACAACCGCGCATTTTGAGAAGGACTCCATTGAAAGCTGATAAATTCCAAAAAAGTTCTGAAAAACCCGATGTTTGGGCTCTTTGGCAGGTAGAAGCAGTAATCGATCATAGGTGCGTTGTATAGGGTTCGATAGAGGGAACCTCCTCCCAATACTAGACAACCGCGCATTTGAGGAAAATTGAATATCTGGGGCGTGGCAGGCCACGACGCGGACCCAACCCTGCCGTGCACCTAATTTTCCGGATTTTCCCACGGCAGCAGTGAGCTACTCAGGGGCCCTATGCCAAATATTCACATATTTTCAAACTCAGCAAGTGCTACTGATTACCGAACATGTTGCAGCACGGCAGAGCCCGTCGGAATTTTCCTGAAAATTCCTCTCAAAAGTATAGGAGAAAACGAAAAATTCTGGACTACATTTCTGTGCTTATTTTCCTGACGCCTTGCCAATTTTGCATATTTTTGACACAGTTCTTTGTCTCCTCTAACTTACCATAGGTGAGCTACGGCTCAGCTTTGATACCCCCCACCCCCGGTCGACGCCTACTGGAGCTGACCACCTTCATTTTTCGACCCCGATTTCCACGGATAACCATCACTTTGGGAGACCCATTTGCAAGACTATTCCACCTATGCATTCGAGCCTCAGTGACATGTGGCTTCAACTCGGGAAATGTCTGAGAACATCCACAGCGCTCGCTCGCGCAGCGTGGATGTTGCGGTGCGCCAGCACGTGAGAGTAGCAATCGTGATTGACGTTCCCTATATGTACAGTCATGTCGTTTCTAGAGTGCGTTGTCCGTGACAGTGGCTGTGCTGGTATTGGGGCACTCAGCGCGGTCGGTCAAACGGCTGACCTACGATCAATCCGTTGTCCTCGCTAAGTTTTATAAGTTGTTTCCTCCTATATTGTTCTCTCTCAAGCCTTAGAACAATTAAGGAAGTAAACAGATGATCAAACTCGTTACAGAAGCCAGATCGATCGTGGGTCAACTGTTTGACCGACCACGCTGCTTGCTCCAATACCAACAGAGCCGCTGTCTCGGACAACGCACTCTCGAAACGACACGACTGTAAACAGGTTTGAGATAGTTCTCATAGAGGGGAGCGAAGGTGCCGCGTTCTGCCTATCCAACATTTTCTCCCAGCCTATGCTAAAACAACGTGACAGCCACAAAAAGAAAAGAAATTCAGAAAAAAAAAACGTGGGAAAACCGAAAAGAAAATAACACCAACATGAAAAGAAAATGCTCACCTGAGTCTGCCCTTTCTGCAACATACACACGATGCTACAGTTACTAACAGAGAGATAAGTGAACAGACAGTTACAATGAGGTGTGCAGACTCATTAACACTATTAACTGCCTCATACTCTGAAGAAGGCATCACCTAAAGTATTGTAATACAACCACATAGGAATGTGCAACATAAAATTAACGTAAAACAAAAAAAAAACTACAGAGATGAGAATGCTACGCGACAAGTAGCGATTTGTGCAAATGTTTTGCAATAGGTAAAAGACTGAACAACTGTAAATGAAGGAATACAGCTCCTAGAACACAGCTGTGGTCGGCTAATGTGCTTTGCGCAACAAAATTGGTCCAACGAGGGCGTCCTCGCGCAGGTTCGACCACGCGTTGGGTACAGCACTTTCTCTGCAGATGCACTCAATGCATCAACTCAGTGCTATTTGCGAAGTCGTAATAGGTTTCGTTCTCGTTCGCTTCTTCACTTTTCACACCATGGAAAGATACTTGAGAATTGAACGCAGCTATTATGTTACGAGTATTTTAACCCTGAGTCAACGTCAGTATTGCAGGCGATGACAAACGACTCTCATTTATATAAAAACTTGGCCCTTACAGCTGCTTTTGGAGCAGCTGCAGCAGCTCTGGGTTTGTATTACCTGCGGTGGCGAAGGAGGAGTGCGGTGAGGTTCAATTTTTGTGTATTTCCTTCATTTTGTTCCGGTGATCACCTCTTATGCTTTTGCTTATGACTGGTTTCTTTTTTCGTTTTTGCACAGAAGATATGTAGTAGCTCTTAGTCAGGTGTTGATATGCAGCGGTTTCGCTTTAAATTTGGGATTAGAATACGTATTTCTCAGAATTGTTTGTTCTGGTGGAGATGAGGGCTCGTTTTTAGCAAAGGTCAAGTACAATGGGAGGTAGACGTTTGCGCCACCACCGATTCCATACTTTGAGAATCGGTGGTGGCGCCAACGTCTAACTCCCAGAGAGAGCATGAATTTCTGCGGGGATTTCCATACTTGGGTAATTGATGAATCGGTTTCATTGACTTTATCGATTCTTACAATTTTAGTTCTGCTGTTGGATCTGCTTGAAAACTTACATGCAGGTGTTTCTGGATGTGCTGACTACGGATATAGTAGATGATAACATCGATTTGAATCCTTTCTCAGCTTCTTCTTTGGAGTAGTGACGCTCCGGACTTTCCCAATATTTCTACAGTTGAATCGAGCTTATGCCGCGAAATACTTATCATATCGTGACCTACCCTTCTAAACACCGCTATGTGCAAGTCTTCGGGAAGATCTGAGGGGAGAGCCGAACTTAGAGAAGAATTGGTGAAAGCGGCACGTACAATGCCGGTCAGTCATTCTTGCATCACAGAGTACTGACCATCTGCTCTGCCGCGCCGATGCACTTATGCGGCACGTCAGAGCAGCTGTCCGCTGTGGTTGTCGGTGTTGATGTTTTGCTTGTGTTTTCCATCGTTTTCCCTTGTTTGTTTGTTTCCATTTCGAAAACGGTGGAAAACATAGGCAAAACATCGATGCCGACAGTCACTGCGGACAACTGCTCTACCGTGCCGCATAAGTGGTTCGACGCGGCACAGCACATAGGCGGTATTCTGTGGTGCAAGAATGATCGACCGACTCTGTATCATCACGTGAAATGAATACGAGTGATCAGCACCCTCAACCACTATTCCGAGTCTGGGGTGGGTAATGGGGCCGTTGAAGCATAGTAGTACCCTGCTCTTTTTTATATTTCTCCGATTTCTGTATCCTGACATAAATGCCATAGTTTCAAGTAAATGTTGCCAACACTCAAAATATTATTGGACTTTGTTGACTATTGTTTACACCACACCCCGGGACCATGGCGTCTCGATGATGGTCACAACATGCGAGACGCATTGGATAGTGAAGTTGGGTAGGTTGTAAGTCGAAACAGCTGTACGCTCAGACAATGAAACGGGCTGACCGCGGTACCAAAATGTAGCTTGCGAACTGACCGCGTACCTTTACTCAAAGTTTGGCTGACCGCGGTACTGTCCGCGGTCAGCCAAACTTCTGGCCCGTTGTAGTGACAAGGCGCAAATCACTCCCGTGAAATGTACGCTGCGATTAAGGATGTAGAAACAATGGCACTATTCTCATACATATAGAAAGAAATAGCAGACTCGTTTAGTCGAGAAAGGTGATGTGACGGGAGGTACTAGTCCCACCACCAAATTTTACCGATCGAGTGGAGATCACTCCCTAGCAGGGATGAGCGGAAGTCAAATTTGAAATTTCGGAAGTCGGAACTCGGAAGTCGGAAGCTCCAAAAATCACCGGAATATCGGAAGTACCGGAAGTCGGAAGTCGGAAGTACAGAGGGTATAAGTACACACATGTGTATGAATGTGTATGCATGTGTATGCACAGAGGTGTATGCAGCTGTTAACTTACTGGACTTCTTCTGAAACGTTTTTTCTACTAATGTTGGGAAGTTTTGGAATTAATTAATTGAGACAGTGAAAAACAAATTTAAAACTATGTATCTTCCTCCCCGATAGATTTTAAAAAATGAGGACATAAACAGGGTCACTGCAGCCCCCAGCTAGGTACTAAAAAGGAAACGTATGTAGTTAAAGGCAGCACCCACGGAAAATTTCGTTGCCAACATTCCAAACGCTTTGGAAAACCTAGGACTTGGCGGATGCCAGCTGATCTATTCGCCAAACCATCCCCTTCTCTGGTGAATTTCCTTGTTATGCCTTGGGAAATACTCCGATCTTCCCAAATTTTTCAATTTTGCTTCTCATGATTGCGATCCTTTATCATCAAAGCCCTACGGTTATTATAGCTGAATGGCTGGTTTTAGAGATAGTTTTTTCTCACGAAATTTGAATATTTTGTCATTTCTTCACTGTGAGGAAACCCCACGATGTTTTGGTTTCTGAATAACCTCTTTGTTGATCGGTGTTGACCTCCAACTTATTATTTTTTTGCGGCAGTGCGGAGAGGCCGAATTTTACGAAAATTACCTGATTTTGGCAAAATCCACTTGATGAAAAAGACGGCCTTATCGCTCTTTCGCTATCGCTCGGCATCCCATGGCTCGCACAACTCGACCACCTCTGACGAAAGCAACATGATTCTGGACTTCCAGAGAGACGGATTTTGTCGCGAATGGAAAATTCTGTTTTTAAGGAAGTGTTGAGCAACCTTTATATCTCCAAAAAATGCTGAGATCTTAGAGTCGAAAATTTCCGTGGGTGCTGCCTTTAAAGTGTTAGTGATGGTGAATAGAAACGGCCAATTTATATATTCTCACCCACTTCTTCAGCAATTTGTCAAAAGCCGCAGAGGACAGTTACAGAGGTTTCTTCAGTGACAGTTACAGAGGTAAATAGCTCACTCGCTGATATCGCTGTTCGACTTCCTTACACTGACATTTTCTTCGCAAGCTGTTTTTGAATGCTGATCTTACTCAACACATTCGCGACCTTAGGCTCTCGGCATGGTGCGCCCGTGGGACACGGGCGGTTCCTCGAGCACGCATTTGTGCTCGACCGGTTGAGCACGCGGTCCCACGCGTCGCACCATGTGTGTCAACCGGTTGAGCACATTGTCGCAAATGTGTGAATGGTCTTTAGAAAGACACTAGCAGTTTAACAGAAGCTAACATCACTATGTACGCTTCCATTTTTAAGACCTCAGAGAAACCATTGTAAAAATTCCTTTCGAGGATTGCATTCACGCTTTGATTGTTTACCGTATATTGTGGTACCGTGTATGAGAACAACATTCGAGGAAAAATAGACAGATAGGTAGATCTCTCTGCAGATCTACTGAGCAAAATTTCGAAAACAAAGCTGAGTGCTAATCTGAACATCAGACGATTAAATTTAAATATATGAAATTGATGATGGAAGCAAAGCATTCAAATTGACCTGCAGCGAAGTATTTTGGGAAATTTTTTAGCACCTCCCTCCACCCTCTTCGCTTCCCTTCCACCTGTGTCTGCCACTGGTAGCACCTCATGCGGGAAAAATGCAAGTTGTTCAATGTCCCTCTAAAACTTCCGAAAACTTCCGGCTTTTTTTCGCATTTTTCGGAAGTCGGAAGTCGGAAGTCGGAAGCCCGAAAAACACCGGAATATCGGAAGTTTCGGAAGTCGGAAGTCGGAATTCCGCTCATCCCTGCTCCCTAGTCCAAGAATGGGTGACACTCGTGGTTCATTTTTGGAACGGAGCTCTCGCTCAGAGAGCATTCGCATTGCTTTCAAGTACATATTTCGTGGGCACTTATTTTAGAGTGAACATTCCACTATCTAGGAACGCAGCCCGAAGAATACGGATTGAATTGTGGCAGTGTCAGACATGATAATCGTCGAGCCTCCTTTTATTATACAGGTTAAGAAACGAATGATGGGACGATATGTCTCATGTTGATTTTGATAGGTAAAATGTCATTCATTAGCTTCAGAAAGCATTACTGTCGTTGTAGGCACCCCACGACACCATTTTAGCAGCGGGCGGACCGCGGAACTATTGCGGGCTGACCGCGCTCAATTCTTCGGCGGACCGTGGAGTTGGCTACTTTCAGCCAAATTTAGGAACCACAGGTCAGCCCGCTCCATTGTCTGAGCGAAGGAGATGAGGCAAATTATAATCGTCGCACCGCACTTGGTAGCAAATATGACGATGGTATGGCCCATCGCATGATTTTCGAAAGAAATATGAAGTTGATAGGAAAGTCTTGAGCCAATTTTTTGAAAGTTCCAGAGTTTTTGATTAATGATCGGTACCTCTTATCTACCACATTGTAGTTGTAGAACACTCAAAACTTCTCCGTGATAGGTATTTATAGCCGGGTTGTCTTCCTTAACTTTAATCACGATGTCAACTCCAAAAGAGTGTTTTCGAGCCATAAACTCCTATGAATCGCGTCGCGGCACTGGAGCCAAGCCTCGATCGAGACGCCCACACAATGGAAGACTCCGCCATTCTCGACGCTGTGAAGGTGGATCCAGAGATTAGGACCCGCAGTCTTGCGACGAGACTCGGATGTACCTATTCAACAGTCCTCAGCCATCTCCAAGCCTTAGGATACAGAAAACTGCTCACTCGATGGATCCCTTATATCTTCTTTCATGGCGCGGTTTATCCGTTTGTTAGTTTATCCTTGTCCGCCCGCACCGAAAGAAGTTTCTGGAACACATGACTACTGGAGATGGAAGTTGGGTCTTCTACGATTGTAACACGCATCGTGCAATGCTTGCTCTCTTGGGGAGAAGACCCGCCAACGTAAGCTATGACCTCAACCCAAGAGGAGTCTTCTTTGCTGTTTCTGGGATTTACGAGGAAGTTGCATCACGAGCTGCTCCCGCAAGGACACACTGTCACTGGTAACATTAATTTCTGCTCCAGAAGCTCGCGGACGCTGTTCGAGGAAAGCGGCCGAGACGAACTCTTGCCCACCTACTCCACGATAACGCTAGGCCCCATATATAGTGAATCCGCGCCGACGAGGCCGCACAGCGGTCGGCGATCCAGAGGCGGCGCGTACGCGGTTAGCTTCCAAGTCGCCCACGTCACAGCCAAATCACTGGCTGATACCATGAAGATTACGATGAAACGTGATACGCAGATATAAGTTGGTGACGTGGAGTGCTGGCAAACGTGGCTGTAGTACTGGCAAGCGTGGCCGCCGCCGGATCCCCGACCGCTGTGGCGGCCTCGTCGGCGCGGATTCACTGTATCTAAAGGTACCTGTGAAAAATTGGAGCTGGACTGGGACCATAGCTCCGATAGGGGTGAAATGGAGGTCAAAAAAGTGAATGTTGTTTCGCAACCATATCCTGGACAAAGAGCAGACAGGGTTCAAGAATGATGTGGAGTACTGGTCCTGGAAGCTGGTTCTACGATGGATCTCACAGAAACAGCTTCAGTATCGCTCAGAAAGTGGAAGAAAGAACGTTCTTCCAACGCAGGAGTGCTGGTGCTGAGATTTGCACCAGATTCCTGTTTTTGTATCGGGACTGACGCACAGCTCAGCATGTGCAGTACCCCAGTTCAATTTACGCTAAATGTTTTAGTAGCTCCACAAAATTGTCTGTTGCGCAGTTGTGAGTGATATTCTTCATGGAATTCCCTTCAAAATGACATCAAGAGCGACAAATTCCATCGAAAATTCACGGGGAAACCACTTTCCGTAAAGTTTCTTGCCAACTGGTGAGAATCTTGACTTCTATCTGCTTGTTAGGCGACATTCTTATGCATACAGTACTGAATACAGCAAATGCTCTTTTCTAAAAATGGCTCGATAAACGGGTCATGTTTGAAAACGCTTTTTTACTGAATATCTCTTCCAATTCAAAAAATCAGGTGTTGCGCAGTTGTCAGCTGTCGAGCTTGCAAGATTCTGAATAGAGGGATATATAACACGTGGTATCCTTTTCGAAGCTGGCTGGAAGAACTCGTCTGAGACAAATGCCCCGTGTAGCTCAGGGGGATCAGCGAAATTGCACGCAATATGCGAGGGCGCTGAATGCGAGGGTGAGGTAGACAGGGCATTGTTTTACCCTAGGTTTACCATCGGGAGTTAATGAAACTACCAAGTATTATATATCATTCTGCTCAGAATTTCATTCTGAGCTCAGCTGACAACTGCACAACATGCGATTTTTCTAAGTAAACAAGATATTTCTCTTTTTTATGTTTTGAACAATTTCTCAGCCATTTGCAGTTCCTGTTCTATGCTAATAGCAGCATCTAGCTCTCAATGACAATGTCAACCCGTCCGGCAACTGCGCAAAGATTACTTTTCCAAATTAAAGGCGATGTTGTTGGCCAAAGCCTGATTTTGTCGAGAATCCACACCGATTTTGTGAAAACTTTCTCTCGAAAGGCATTAGTCGGCCGTATCTGGACTTCGACTTTTCCCAGAGTCCTGTGGGTGGTGAATTTAAGCCACAACTGCGCATATCATGTAAATCTCCTTTAGCCCAATTACGACGCATATTTTTGTGTCCTTTTTCGGATCTGCAACTGCTTTCTGACCCGACCTATCCTCATCGCCATAGGTGAGCGTACTCCCTCTGGCTGGCACTGAAGTGATGGTGGGCTGAGACACGTCTCAGCTTATCTGACCTCTGGTTCGGACACGATCCTCCACCCACCCTAGTCTCCTGATATTGCCTCATAGGTGGAATAACCTAAGAATGAGTTCCACCCAACGTTCACTTTTCGGTCTAATGGGAGGTACCATCATTCCGAGGGTGGGAGAGGGGGTGAGTTATGAAGGGGGCGAAGCCTTTCTTATTCTTCAATTTTGACATCCGAGATCTCGAGGAAGTGCAGGAGACTTGTGGAATCACAACTACCCACGAAGGACGGAGCTGGACTACCAATACGTTATTTCTTGTTCTTCTTCTTCTTTAGCGTTTGTCCCATTCGGTGGCGGGGTCCGCATTCCTGATCGCTTGACGCCATTTTGCTCTATCGTGCGCTTGGTCTGGGTGGACGCCCACTTGCGTGCAGAGTGTCTATCCCCCGTTGCTTCGGCCGCCCTTTTGGTCGTTTTCCGGTACTACGAGATCAAGGCCCACTTTGCAGATGGTGTCTTCGTTGGCGCGTAGAACGTGGCCGTACGGTGAGTTTCGCGAAGTTTATTGGCAATTAGGGCGATGCCAAACCGCTGTCGGATCTTCTCATTGCGGATGCGGTCTGCACGCGTGATACCGACCGTCCATCGTAACATCTTAGTTTCCATCACACATAGTCGGCGTTCTACTTCCTTGGTGGCTGCCCAGCATTCTACACTCTACAGTGCCCTGAATCGAACGGCTGCTCGATACACCTTTGACTTGAAGAGATCCAGGATATTTTTGTCGCACAGCGCTCCAGTCATCGAGCGTCACTTCAATCACGCAGCGTTGATGCGAGCGATGACTTCGTGGGCTGGGTTGCCATCAGCTGAGAGTGTTGAGCCGAGGTACTTGAAGTAGTCGGTTCTACGAAGGTCGTTACCATCAACTTGAATGGTGGAAGGCTCGTCAAGGTTGTTCGTCCTATACTCAGTCTTCCTGACTTTCAGCCGGAGACCGAACCGAGCTAGACGTTCGCTTCAAGCTTGCCCCTGTTGCTCAAAATCCTCTTTCTGTTCTGACCGAGCATGACGTCATCTGCATTTTGCAGAGTCCATGGTGCCGGCCTCTGGAGGTCTCTCGTTATCGCGTCCATGACGATGACGAAGGGGAGCGGTAAGAGGGCTGACCCGTGATGCACGCCTACGGAGATTGGGAATTCTGCCGACGTACCCGCGGCCGCTTGGACTCGACTTTGCGGGTCTGCATAGAGGATCCTGACCCATTCGATGAGGTCCTCAAGGACTCCGCGCCAACGCAGTGCGTACCAGATAACTTCGTGTGGAACGCGGTGTGCATCTAGCCTTCCTCGATTTGGAGAAGGCCTTCTCCAAATCGAGGAAGGCTAGATGAAGTGGCTAGTGTTTCTCGCGATGCTTTTCGATCAATAGGTGGAACTTGACGCATTTTTTCTAGTTATTTTATTGTCTCACTATTTTGTTTTTAGACCTGAAATTAAGCTTAGTCGACGGTTGATATACATATTTGGTAGTCAGCTACTTTATTTTCAGATTAAGGACGGTCCATCTGCAAAGGAATTGAAAGATCTTGGTAACAAACTCTTTGCTGCTAAGAAATATGAGGATTCCATTAGAGTGAGTTCACTACTTCTTTATTTGATGGTAGATTACTCTTTTTTATGTTTAATTTTTTGGAATAATTCTTGCTGAACATACATTTGTTGAGGTTTTTTCAAAAGCAATCTCTTCTTCCGATTCTGAAGAATCTCCGCTTCTTAAAGCCATGTGTTTCCAGAACAGAGCTGCCGCAAAGGAGGTGCGTTGATAATAGTTTAGTGAAGCATCGGAAGTGAAGAAGTACCCATCTGCATCATTCGCATGCAATAAACAGCGCCCGCCGAGTGCTTACTGGGGTTGCGTTGTCAGCCCATGACAATGGTTGATCTTGCACCGTTGATGCTTCAAAAACCGCAGTCCAGACGATTGAGATCTGGTCTTGATAGAGGTCATTTCCCATTAGTTGTTCAGAGTGCTCGGAATTTTCCACAATCTTTGCCTTCTTTCAGTTTTTTAAAGACTTAGAGCTATGATTCTTTCGCTCTTGTGGTACGGAGCCGCTTCTACATGGAGCAGTTTTTGATTTGAGAATGCGATAGAGCGGCAGCTTGCCTCATCGAACCTGGACAGAAGCTTGCGGCATCGTTCCACACTTTTCGATACGGTTGCAGTATTGGGAGTATGACAACTCTGCTTTTTATAGCTCCTCGTATTGAGATTATCATAGCAAGTTTGTCGACCCGACGCTTCACTTATTCCTATTTCTTTGACATTCTATTTCATCAATCTCTGAGCTGTGCTTTTTATTCTTCCACTTTCCTTCTCGACCTTCTTCATTCTCGCAGTCGGGGGACGTCTTGAGCAGGAGCGGCATCCGGTTTGTCCTTTGAAGCACCTGATGGTGTAATTAGCGGTGGAGTGAAGAATTTCCAGCTTCTTCGTGATCTTCAGCGAGTAGATACTTGCTATGGAGCCGAATAAAGTGTCTGCGTGGTGTCTCACCCATCCTAATGCTGTGACCCTCCTAATATGCACTCCAAAGGAAAGATAGGACTATTTTATCAACAAAAAAGGCGCAATTACGAGGGAATCGAAGACTTCCCCTGCCAGTCTTTTTCCTTCATTGAAGTAGGCGCTTTGGATGATGGTTTCCATGCAAATCTTCTGCGGTATGCACTTGATAAAGAGAACTTACAGTAAATCATGTTCATGTATGTTGAACTTAGCTCTGAAACATCAAGAAAGTGAGGACCAGAAAATGATCAATCCGCATCCTCGGCGAGGGCGTAAATTCGCGGAGCAAATGCGCACTATGATGTTGTTAGCTTGTAAGCTCCAATAGAGAGGGGTCAACCAAACTCGTCACCGAAGCATAATCGATGTTGAAGCTGATTTATTGTTCTATTGCTGGAGACTTCGACGAGGTCGCTGAATGACCACTTTGTTTTCCCTGCTTTCTCGATGTTGTGAAGCTTAGTCGATGGAACGCGAATGTGGATAACTCAAAGTGGCCACCAATCATCTACTGACAGCTGCGGCACCCACGAGCACCATTCCATCGGCGCCCACGTGCTTAACCGGTTGAGCACGCGAAGTCTATGGTTTGCGCCTACTTGAACGAATTGTTGACCAAACAACGTGCCTGTCGAATTCAAACTTATGTTCATGCAAATGCATGTCTCTGCTTTTTTAAATTGCATCAGATTGCGTGGAAAGCCTAGAGTAAAAAAAATTGTGGAACAAGAAGCATCAATAGAGCAGGAACTCTCAACCCTCTCAACCGCCCTTTCGTTGTCCCTTAGGGTCTCATCTCCCTACTCTCATGACCACATCTGCTAAGCGAGACTCTAAAATTCACACCCCAGAATCAGTTTTCTTGGATTGTCTCAAATTATGAGGATTAGTTGGTTTGCGACACAACTTGTTGTTCTGCTTCAACGATTCAAGTAAAAAAAACGTATGTGTTTGGTTCGGTGGTTTCGTACATATGGTGTATTACATATTCGTGAATTCAGCAATGAGTGCTGCTGCAGAATTGTCTGTAATAGCGGGAAAAGTTGACCTGTGCCAGCAAGATTACCATTAGTATTTTGTTCTTCTACTCAGTGAGTAGGTTGGGATCACAGAATTCGGGACACAACTAGTAATGGCCAGCAATTTCTTTTGTTTCTATATCTAAATTGCGGAGTCTACTCGATACGACTGTGATATCCTGTAGATCCTGTGGAATTCCCATTACCTTGCATATTCTTACAGAAACGTGACACGTTTTTTCGACGATTGAAAATCAAAACTTGCAGTTGAAGCAGTTTTTTTTTCTTTTCAAAAGAAAACGACTCATTTCAGCACCACGGCGGTTTTAGCATTGATGATATGCTAAGTGACTGTCAACATGCTCTCAAGTACAATCCACGTTATGCCAAAGCATACTTCAGGAAAGCTCGCCTTTTAGAAATGAAGAAGGATTATGAGGGTTCTCTAGTCTGTGAGTATATTTTTTATTCCGAAGTTCCTTTTACAGTGAAAGGCTTATTTTTAAACTACTATGCACTTCAGGTGTGTTTTGTGCTACTCAGCTTGATTCATCGCTCGACACTCAAACAGGGCAGATCTTGTCGGTTTTAATGGAGCAACTTGAAAAACGTGCATATCAAACGTGGCAACTCGAGAGCCACGCTCAACACTCAGTTAAACATGTGCGCCATGAGAAGGGGAGTTTTGTGTAACCGAATCATTTGTTGCTTCATGGTCGAGTTCTAATATTCATTTTAGGTGTATATTTGGTTGCATAAGACTGTAGTATCCGATTGTATCCGCAGTGATGTCCTTGCACGACGTATCTCTGAGGACACGTAAGTACGCATGCTTGCGGTTCAGATTTGACCTAAACTATATATTAGAATAAATTCAGACCCATCGCCTGGACTAAAAAATTGTCTACGTGAAAACTACAGTGAACTTCAAACGGCCGTAAACAAGGGGCGGAACCGCCCACGGCCTTCTTGAGCGGAGACACAGGAGGCTCCGCTTCCTGGCTCGGGTTGTCTGCTGCTGCGTGGCACTCGAGTTCTCTGCAGCTGGCAAAAGCAGACAGCCAGAGCCAGCATGCAGAGCCCCCTATGTCTCTGCCCAAGAAGGCCGCGTGCGGTCCCGCTCCTTGTCTACGTCCGTTTGGAGTTTACCGTACATAGGACAGGGAGACGGTCAAGACATACGCCGTGACGCAACCGCGCCACACGCGTACGCTTCCTAAACCCAGGTTCTTCCTTCAAAGTCGACGCATTGAATGACTCCGCTGGTCACCCTCTCCACTCCCCCGACTCCTATGACATTCATCGGTCCCATCTTAGCCTAGAAAACTTGTCTTTCTCCTCAGCGCTACTCGTACGCTTGAGGGCTGCGGCCGCGACGCGCACATGAATCGACCAATCAGCCCAGCGGCATACGTCTTGTCACGCAGCTCAAAGGACATGAGGGGTGTGACTACGACAAGGTGTAGTATGAGTTACATCCAAATTCACACCATAAAAATGAAAGATGGAGAATGATTTGGGAAATTAATAATAAAAGGGAACAACCCGCGCCCGCCATGTCAAGTCTAAGGATTGCGCATATCCTTAACTTTAATCTTCTCACGCGAGGTGTGTGTTCTACTAAATTAGTAAACTATTCATGTATGGATATTTTATCATTTTTACATTAATAAAGTTTCGCATTACACAAGGAAGGGGGCGTGGCTTTATGAGCGCCAGGAGGAAGGGAGAGTACCGCCGGTCATTGGTCCATCTCCCACTAATCTGGTGATTGACTCCGCTCCCGTCAACTCGTGGGCTCGACAAGTCCCTGATTGTATTTCATAGTAGCATCCCATAAGGCTTACCTTGTAGGGAGATAAAACGGTTTTCTGAACGGATCGGTTGTCTCACCCGCCGTTATGCGCCGCGTCCAAGCTGTCTGGGTATTTTTCACCAATTGGAAGATGAGCAAGCAGAATGGAGGTGTGCCACAGGAGGATAGCAAACGAACCGGCTATCAATCCCGAAGGGTCCCGGCAAAGACAGTTTATGTTGGAGGGAGTCGTGACACCAACACGTTAGCAGTCCCTGGTTTTTAGCAGGGCCTGAGTTAGTATTACCGCGAAAGCCTAAGTTTTCTAGATCGCAGAGGAATAATCGCTTTCACTTGTTCAAGTTGACAGCGACGCCAAACGATAGATGTTCATCTAGAAGGGATATTAAGAGCACACATCAACACTGTTCTGAAAAAAATGGACCGAGGGCCCACCCGATCTTTTAAAATATTGACTTTATAGTAGCATAAATTCAAATCCCATGCTAGAATACGGGGGTTTTGGAAGCCAGGGTCCCACTGGTAATTAAAGGCAGTGTGTCACCTCGTTTTCATGTTTGAGCTGTTAGCAAATCGCGAATCTCCTCGACACGCTGATTCCGGCGATATACGTAAAATGTCATAAAACGGTCTTTGAACCCGTTTTCCGGGACGGGATATGTAAGGGGCTTGTAACAGTTTGCTCGACCGAGCTGACGTGTGAAGCCGTTGATCTCATCGATCTGGCATGTCAAAACTCGTTGGCCACAGTTGCAGACGTGGCGGGCAGCCGCCAGCACACACACGGACCGCTCCGCCCACGTGGTCCGTGAACGGCACTTTGGACCCTCCCAAAAACTGGTTCATCGTCACTTTCGTGAGATTTTATATACATTTTTGCAATCAGTGTGGCAAGGAGATCAAGGATCTGTTGATATCTCCAACACGCGAAACGAGGTGACACACTGCCTTTAAGCCTAGGTATGATCGCTGAGGAACTCCTTGAAGAAAACCTGGGATAAAAATGATGACGAGACGCCGATATCCTCACATAGCCCTGCTGTAATGCGTTCCCACTCCCATTACTCTGGAACATTTGGGATTTCAGTGATAATTATTCGTTATTCACTTCTTCGCTGAACGCTACTGTAGTTTGGTTATGCTCATTATCAAGAGTTTTTGCAGCACCTTAAAGGTGGCCGAAGGCTTTTGGGTCACCTTATGTACGGTTCGATAGGGAAAACGGGGAAACCTTTTTTGTATTTAGATGAAGTCGCATTTGACCAGTACCACGTGCGACAGGCTGCGGCGCGGACCCAATCCTGCCATGCACTTAATTGTTTTCGGACTTCTCAGTGCCTATTGTGAGCTTTGTAGGGGAGCAGCGCCCCAACTCTATACATTTTCTAAGTAAGCAGTTGTTCCTGACTAACATAGGCATCACAAATTCGCAGAGAGCATCCGAGTTCTCCCGAAAATTCGTCTCAAATGTTGGAAAAGCGTAAAACTTTAGATTTCGTTACTTCTTTTTCTCGTATCAATTTTACATATGTTGACGTAGTACTCTTTCTCCTCTATCCTACCAGCTTCGGCTCATATTCTTCTGAATCCGGAGGAATCCCGAGTGCAAAATCGAAGAAATCTCCAGTGATTAGAGGGGAATTGTGCAGGTCACTTTCTATTAGGGCCCCTCGTGAACGTATTCCGTTCTGGATCCTGAGAAATCCGGTGCGCAATATAGAAGTGCAGTTTAGTTTCGCAAATACTGTGATAACCATTTCATTACCACCCATCAGGTCCACGTGAACACTATGGGTGTACAGACACTTAACTTACCACGGGATCTCCCCCTGGTCCATGGCTGACTTGGCTAACCACATTCGCTTTTGTACCTCCGATTTTTACGGAAACGACTTTCTCACTTTCGAAGACCCGTTCTCACCACTATCCCACCTATGACGGTGTGCCGTGGCTAATGTGAATTGGCCCTTCCTTAGGTAGATCAAACAGAGTGGGCAAAGTGGAACACTGGTTAGTTATACCCAATTACAGACCATATGCTACCGCTCTTGAAATGGTTTGCAACAAGGATTACGATAATGTTGCTGACATGGCAGTGCAAGAAGAAGGTGCGAAGAAGATGAATGCTTTAATTCTTGCTGCTCGGTTCTATCTTTACCGAAATATGTTGGATAAGGTAAGCAAACATTTTCGCGTTCCCACCAATTTCTTGCGCCACTTGAACAGTCTTTGTGGAAGTCTCATTATGTCAGGAGAATGAATTGTGCTCCGGATAAGATATTCTTT
The DNA here is from genome assembly GCA_000688135.1 of Ancylostoma ceylanicum. Taxonomy (NCBI): domain Eukaryota; kingdom Metazoa; phylum Nematoda; class Chromadorea; order Rhabditida; family Ancylostomatidae; genus Ancylostoma; species Ancylostoma ceylanicum. The sequence continues at coordinate 32,836 of JARK01000212.1, read as the reverse complement.
CGCAGAACAAATAGCCTACGTTTTTCACCTTAGTTACATGACTCTCGTCATTGCAATCAGCTGATACATCTCCGGCATTTGATAAATCCCAATACAAATGAACGCCCGCCCTGAATGCTTCACTGAGATTGCCCAGATAAGCGTGTTGACGCCCGTGCTAACAATGGGTGAATTAGTGTGATGTTAGCACGTTTACCGTAGGTAATCTTAACTATGCATGCGCGTCTGGAGCAGAACAGGTATCAGGAGTGGGAGTAGAGCGTATGTCAAGGTGGCAGGGGTTACTAAATATGGTTATTGACAAATTAATTACAAGTAAGGCTAGCAGATTTCCGTAAATATAGCGCACACACGTGCCCTCTGCTCAGACTCTAACGGATCTGCTGTAAAATATAGTTCGATTTCAGTTAATTTCTCATTCAGTCATTTAGTGGGTGACCGGGAACGAAACTCAGAAGGCGGACGCAGAAAGTAGGCGGGAGGGGGGGGGGCG
>JARK01000212.1:14957-31652 GCA_000688135.1 Ancylostoma ceylanicum | reverse complement strand
GGGGGGGGGGCTCCTCCCCAGCGTCCTCCACTGGTATAGGGTTATTTATACTAGATGCGCGCGTTTGACGACTGCGCGTCTATATAGGGCTATGCGCATCGCTGACGCGGCTGAGATGCACGTGTTTGCGACCTTTCATTGAGGATGTAGATGCCGTTTTGATCGATCTTCATGGAAAATCCTCTGCTAATGGATCCGTGCATCTGATTTTTATAAAATGTCCCTCCTGCTATACAATATGTCACATCATCCTTGGATTAGATGTTAGCGGATTCTGGACCAGTTCGATTCCAGGTATTAACGTGAAATGCTTACAGGGGAGAACTTGTGTACGAAAAAGGGGGGGGGGGGTCGTATTTTTGGCGGCAAAAAGAGGGGGCGGGGGTCGACTTTTCATCATCAACACGCTTAACCCTTTGTGAAAATGCTTAGCTTTATTAACACTGGGCTAGAAAATTAATCTTTGATAGGGTCTTATTTGTTTTCTTTTCACATTTATTCTGGAAGCTTCTCAACACCACCACGTATTTCATGAGCTTTGAGTTGATCGTTTTTTTTAGTTTTCGTCCTGTGTGGAGAAGTTCGATGCATTGTTCGAAACCTTAAATGATGATGAGAAAGCAGAGAAAAAGGAGTTATGTGATGCTCGACACATTGTTTGTATCGAGGCTGGGCGCACTTCCGAAGAAATTATGAAGTGAGTATCCTTTTTTTTCAATTGTGACTCCAAGTTTTTTTCCGTTCTCTGATAATAATTTTAAGAGCATTCAATTTTGCCTTGGAGCAGTCCAAATCTAAAAACCCAGATTTCTACGTCATGGCAGGTTTTCGGTTAGTTCTTTGCAATGACACTCGTGCAGCAATGGACATACTCTCGGCAGAAGGTATCCACATGACAAATATGAGGTGCGTTTGGTGGTTTAGCAATAAACAGACCATGATTTGTTAAGAAATCTTCAGGTTGCTATTTCTCACTCTTCGGATTCTCTGCAGTACAAGCCAAGCAGATGGTGCTCCAGATATGGCTCAGTTACATAATCATATACTGGAGCTAGAGAAATTCGTTTCTGAGCTCGAGCCCAAGACTGGCTATGCGCTGTCTCTTTTGGCGAAGGTATGGCTTCCACCTTGAACATGGTGCATCAACGCTGTAGTGATTAGGGAAATTTCTCCTGCTAGTTTACTAGTGATTTAGACGTAAAGATGTGTCCGGTGTATGGATTTCGAAATTAAGTTTAATCAGCTCAGGGATTCCGGATGAGTGTCCAGTGAGTGGTGGAGACGCCCCTCTTTCATCTGAATGTTTTGCTTAAAATTCTTTTACGACGTTTTGCTTGTTCATTCATTTGGTTGCGGAAACGAAATTCCATGTTTGAAGTGAAAATTGACAGTTGGAAGTGAAGATCTAATAAATTCCGCTCGTTGTAATGAAAATATTAAAGGAGCTGGTGCTGGTGCTGCCCACCACTTTTAATAGGGTAAACTACCACATAACCGTAACTTAAAGGCAAGGTCCGGTCAAAACATATTTTGTCGGTTTCTTGCTTGAAACGATGAATATACGGTGGTAGTAACCCTAAACAATAACGAAAGTCCGAGAGAGAGATTCGTTAAGTTATGCTAAATTCTGGTTGAATGGTTGCATAGTACGTGCTTTCAGTGGACAACCACTAGACGACGGGCCACGTAAGTGGGGTTGCAGCAGCACCTGTGGTGTTGCACTGGGAGGTGCCGCACCACCTGTGTCGCTGTGTTATTGGCGCCGCAGCACCCGTGTTGTTGCATAAATCACTGCAGCAACACCTCTTTGTCGCTGTGTGGTGGATGGTTATGTCAAGTGTTGCTGTGTTAGGAGAGAGTAGCGGGGCAACACCATCCAGAACAAAGCACCAGGCATCGTAACTCTGGAGCATTTTCCCCTGAAACTCGGAATTGAGCCTAGGGAGTGCTGTCAAACTCGGGTTCCGTGATGTACGATAGGTTATATCGGAAAGAGCCCAAAAAGAGTAAGTCGAAAATTTTGACCGGACCTTGCCCTTTAGGGTCAGTAGAGCAAACCATTATCTTAACCGTCATACAGAAAAGTCCGAGTATTCGGAAGTTTCTGCAGCACTAGTGTTTCTGCTAGCTTCTTGAATATTCTTATTTTCACTTGTCCAAAAATAAATAAATAACGCCTTGTTCCCCTTATGCCATATGTTGAAGGGGTGATATCAGAAGCTAACTTCAAAAAAAAAAAAACCTTTGCAAATTGTTAAAGAAGTATTGCCACCATGTACGTTAGGTTGGCTACATTGGCTTTGGTATCAAATCATTTTCTTCTCGTTTTCAACTCAACAGTTTAACGGACTGTTTGTCGTACTGAACAATTCTGAGCAAAACATTCAAGAAAATGTGATTTCAGATCACGGCAACGTTCAGCACTGACAGGTCTGCTCAACTTCTGTTTGAGGATGTTTTCAAGTTAGAACCTGCCGAGTCAATACATTTCTTCGACCGAAGGTTTGCTATCAGTTTTTCCTGAAATTTCAAGGGAATATCTCCCACCAAAACGTAGTCAAAATGGTAACTCAACATGTTCGTCACGAGAGTAAAGTGGTCAAGTGAAGTAGTGCCCGAATTTCCACCTGCTTCTGTGGTTGGTCGTGCATTACAGTACGCTGTTCCAGTTGTATGGCCGCTTCTGCTACGGATGCCATGGAATATCTGAACAAATGTATAGCGATTGAACCACATCATGCGGAAGCCCACCTAATGTTGGCTAGTTTAATAATGAATGAAATCGGGACAAGGGCTCTGTCCTCGTGAGTTCACATTTTCTGTTTGAACATTCATATGCAGCACAACATGTAAAAGGTACTGACCATCACGATTAATTATTTCGCACCTTCGCTGAGCACGTGCCACTCCGTTTTTGTGCAGTAGCGCCGCGTGCTTCCCGAGTCCGCAAAAAATGCACTCCCACCGAAGCTCTCTGTATGTAGCGTTTGATAAGCATAATTGATATGATACGTGTTTAAATCACGCAACTTTGGGACACTCACAACGGAAATGAGAGAGGCTACCCCCAGCAGATCTTGGCACTCATTTGGTTCGAGGCTTTGCCAATTAAGGTGCTATCGTATTTGTACCACTTTTGCCCTTGGGCCTTAAGCGGAATACAGAATTACAAGACTAGGAGCAGTGGCGAAATCCAAACATTTGAGTCTGTGCTCATCAGTTCGCCACGTTACCCGATCGGTCACCCTGTCGCTTGATAGCTGTTCAGAATCCCGAAATCCGGAAAAATCTCCGTTGCTGTCTGCAATAACAAACGTTTGCCCAGGTTTTTTTGCACTCAGCGTACTTCCAAATAGCCATCCATTTTATGTCCAATGTCATCGAAAAATGGTATTCTCGTCATTTTCAAGTATCTTCTACATAACAGAATCCTTATTTCAATCTTTGGAGCAGGACAATCAGTACATGATTCATTAATTGTTTCACTCCAAACGGCGGTGAAAAGGAAACCCCTGGCAATGGCGTTCGCAAACCGGGGAGAGAAGAGGGTGGGAGAAAAGAGAGAAATCTTCTGAAAACTCGCCCGAAAAGTCTGAAAATCAGATCTTGGAAAAATAATTCTAAATTTTGCACCAGAAGCAGTAAATACGTACTGTCGTCATTCATATCTGCTATGACCACTACCTTTTACTTAGGCACTAAATCTGCTTTCCTGTCAGCCTTTCTAATAGACGTTTGAAGAGATTTTGGAAATTTTAGTTGGGACTTGCCTATGTTATTGCATGGTGTTGACATAGGAATTACTATCAGACGAGCTTGCCAATTAGCCCAAATATAAAAAGATTTGGGCAACATAGGGTTCTGTTACCTGCCGTTCCGGTTCCTTTCGAAACTAGAACCCATAGTAATGGGATGTGGAGAGAGCTCTGAATCAGTCAGTGTATTCAGACACAGTTGCTTAGCTATTCGTGCAACAGATACGTGCAACACTCAATTCGATCATGTAGGGATGAGTACAGCAACATCGAGAAGCACCTCTCAACCACTCTCTCAACGTTCGCAGACAATGTGGACTTCCCTGTATTGATGGGTGCATTCCGACTCCAAGAGGTTTTATTGGCGAAGAAGAAAGCCGCTGATGTTCTTTCTCACGAGGCACATCGCCTGCTCTAGGATACTCTGTCATATCACTTGACTTGCTTACTGTTTGTTGTTTCTTCATAGTTTATAGGTAGATTTTATGCATTAGAGTGTATTGTTTATTCCTGCAGAGCTTTTATATTTATATAGATTTTCCCCGGAATATTTTAAAGCCAACAACGGCGACTGATGCTCACACATTTGACATAGTTCCTTCTAGTTTGTTTCTTGTGTCGTCACTTGGTCTCGTTTATTTCTACACTTTGCCATGTTTAGCTGTTACGAGGCGAATCTATCTGATATCCCTATCCGGTGATCCTGTTGCTTATCCAGCCGCATTTCAGCTGGTTGTTTTATTTCCTAGAAACACATCAAACCCTGCATTCCTGCGGGGATCTACTTTGTTCTGCCTCAAGAAAAAACTGACGATTGCTTGGATGTGTACGTGGATTCTTCAAAAAAATGCGGTACAAAGTTTCCATTTACCAAAATTGTTATATGTGAACAGAAGCAGCAGCTGAACCCGATATGTCTGGGTACTCATGGGCGCATACCCACCTAGTAATCGTTTTCTGCATTTCCACATGTCTAGAATTGGCAGGAGCTGGCGATCGCAACAGTGCTCAGGATTCGGATAAATTTCTACTTTTGACGTGGGTTTTCCCACCACTGGAGGCGAACTGCGCTTTGAACACTATGTCCTGATATCAAAGTCATTCTGTGGTGTACGTCAGGTTCTCTCTGTTTTACTCCTCTGTTTGGGGGTTAATCTCTTGAATTTTGATGGGACCATCGCAGCCAGACGGGGATGAGGTAGGCTATGACGAAAATGAGTTGGAAAATTCGCGTTCGTTCACGGTTCAAGCAGAGTACGGGTGCGGGGGTCTACATCTCGAATTTTGACGGGACCTTCAAATTTGGATGGAGCGACTTCGGAGGATATGACCACAGGGCTTACCACGGCGACTTGAATTTTAACTGAAATTGGAATTTGGGCGAGATTCGAACTCGTACGAGTGGTTACGACCGCGCAACGTTGATAGCACGCCATGTCGTTCGATTTGGCAAGTTTGACAACGTTGGGAATGGTTAGTTGTTGGATCGGAGCTCGCCTCGGAATCCCGCGTGTCCTAGGCTTTTTTTTTTTCGATTTGGTCTTGCATCTAGCCTATCTCCTCTATATCATTCATATATAAAAGTCTGCAACTTGATCGAATGGCTCGTTTTTGGACTCAAATCTTTTATAATATCGGAGAGAAGTCACTTCGCTTGCAGATTTGAACTGCGAAGCGGTAAGTAAAGCACTGGTATTCTATTGAGCTAGCATTTAATAAAGCACTGAAAATTGCATTTAAGCGAAAATGAAGTTTATAGTGCCACCAGGTAAATCCAAGAAGTTAATGAAGTGATCAATATGTAATTGACTTGTTGCTGCGTCATTTTTTTAGTTTGTGTCTGTAGTTTTTATTTTTAGTTTTTATTTGTAGTTTATGTTTTGTCGTAGTTTTTTAAGTAAATTTTTTAAAAGTCGTGTTGAGAATATCAGTAACGCAATACTACAGTGTATACTGGGTTTATGGTCCCAGCGTGGCCAACCGGTTATTGGATGGAAAAGGAAGAAAAGACACAAGTACTCGGTGAACCCACACGAGTGTCGTGCCAACCAAGACAGGGGAGGGGAAAAGAGTTTATTTAGAAAAAAACTAAATCCAGCGACTAAGACGAACGGACGAACGGACAATACAATGAACCTGAGAAGACTTATATAGAGCGGATCGTCCCGCCAACGACCCAGATTCAAATACACGCGGGTTCTCCGGATCAGATCACAGATCAATAGATCCCTACATAGGTCCGCCTCCACAACAAGTGCGTTTCATAATTATAGGACACCCCCCGAATTCCCTACTCCCGGGTTTTCCTCTGACAATGGAATTTTCCCTCGAATACCATTGTAATCAGCACGTAAAATAACCTTGGTAACCAATTTTTGAGCTCACGGTNCGGACGAACGGACAATACAATGAACCTGAGAAGACTTATATAGAGCGGATCGTCCCGCCAACGACCCAGATTCAAATACACGCGTGTTCTCCGGATCAGATCACAGATCAATAGATCCCTACATAGGTCCGCCTCCACAACAACCCTCCCCTCTCGGGAGCGACGTCCCTGTCGCTGCGGGTACTCAGGGGGACGACAACACACAAAAAAATGAGAACATCGAGAAAAAAAAATATCAATTAGATGAGTATTATATAAATACATACATGATAGCAATGCAATAGACTCGTGAAAAAAAATGCGTACCAGTATGAATTGAGCACAAAATCAAAATCAGCACCAGTATTTTCAAAACCTGTTCAGATCGAAAATGCGAGAAGGAATATGAAATAAATAAAATATGATGTGCGAAAGTGAAAAATGAGACAAAGAAACTACTGAACAAATCATGACTAATAAGGGTGAAAATGGTTCTTATAGCTTCTCCTAGCGTAACGATCCCCATACACACGTCCTCTACTGGGTACAAATCCTCTTCCTCGGCCTCGTCCTCGTGGCACCTCCGCTCCTATAGGTCCACTACATCCATTGAATCCAAAATCCGGTCCTCTTGACGGTGTGGTTTGAAAATTCCTGTAAGTACAATCGCCCTCTGACTTTTGCGCCTTCTTCTCTCTATAAGCCTTTGCTCGATCCGTGGGATGTTCAAAAACTTCATACAGACCCGCTTTTCCCGTTCTAACGTACGGCGCGACATACTTCTGCAAGGCTGCGAAGAACGACTTGACAGCTTCAGCCGGGTAAACAGCTACTTCCGAGCTCCTGTTCTTCTCTCCTAGGCAGGCAAACGGCTCATTTAGTGATGGCACCAACGTGAACATCGTCGTGATATTGCTCCTCATTGCCGTGGCTGAATCCCTAACGACTTCGAACATGTCGTGGGTGTCCTTGCGATGAGTGCTCCACGCGGCTTCGCCTCTGNCAAGGCTGTGAAGAACGACTTGACAGCTTCAGCCGGGTAAACAGCTACTTCCGAGCTCCTGTTCTTCTCTCCTAGGCAGGCAAATGGCTCACTTAGTGATGGCACCAACGTGAACATCGTAGTGATATTGCTCCTCATTGCCGCGGCGGACTCCTTGATGACTTCGAACATGTCGTACGTGTCCTTGCGATGAGTGGTCCACGCAGCTTCTCCTCTGGGGCTGCTGACTGCTACGAGCTTTGCTCCCAACCTCGCGACCGTGGTCATTGCCATCGCCAGCGCTTGCCATTCAGATGCATCATACGGCTTGTCTGTCGTCGGAGTCAAGAAANTGTTCTTCTCTCCTAGGCAGGCAAACGGCTCATTTAGTGATGGCACCAACGTGAACATCGTCGTGATATTGCTCCTCATTGCCGCGGCTGAATCCCTGACGACTTCGAACATGTCGTGGGTGTCCTTGCGATGAGTGCTCCACGCGGCTTCGCCTCTGGGCTGCTGACTGCTACCAGCTTCGTTCCCAACCTCGCGACCGTGGTCATTGCCATTGCCAGCGCCTGCCATTCAGCTGCATCATAGGGCTCGTCCGTCGTTGGCGTTAAGAAGATGCAATTGCTCAAATTCGTGGTGTTGCGTAGCGAAGTGATCACGTCCTTCAAGCTATCGTACACGATCACGCTTACTCCTTCTTCCAGCCGAACGCATCTCGCATATCCTCTCAAACCACAGGGAACGAACAACACAGTCTTGCGCAGCGGTCCACGTATATCGACGTATTCCCAAGCATGCGTTTGCGCGAATCATACTCCGGCGTTAGCTAGGTCATTTAGTTGCGTGATGTCGATATTGACGTTTTCCTTGGAGGCCAACGCTACAGGACTTCCATCATGGATTAGAAGCGCTTTCAAGACGTGTTCACAATTACGTTTGAAAAAGGTATAGACCTTCTCCGCGCCCGAAACTGTCACAAAAGTGTGCGTCGATGACCTCATCAGGAAGCGTTTCTTGTCCAAGTCGGTTTCATTCTCATATATCGAGATCATACGCGCAAGCGAGAAAATGGAATGAATGCGGAGGGATCTGATCGTCGGGTCTTGCTCTTCCGGAATCACGTCGGCAAAAGTCATGTCCCTGACGGTGCATCTGTAGTCCTCGGGATCGTTGGTACCCAGGCGTTTTCCGGCATCAGGACAAACATAGAATAATCCCAACGCACTGTTATCCGCGAGAACAGGGTCCGATGCCATAGTAGCCCTGGAAAAGAATGTTTTCACTTTAAGATCCTCATTACTTTTTCTCCCTCTCTTCACACGCTTAGTTTTAGTCCTAATTGGGGTATCATCAATCTCATGTGGAACTTTTATTAGCATGTCGTGCTGAATGCGTATTGGATCATCGTTTTTCTCGATATTCGCTAATAGAGCGGAGTTTTCACTGACTTCGAGGACTCTAAACGGACCGCTCCAACTGTCTACCAACTTGGGATATTTGGAACTACTTTTCTCAGCCGGCAGCTTAACATATACCCTGTCTCCTACCTTGGGTAGCGAGTCTGGTTTCACATTATTACGCGTATCATACCTTTGCTTCATGCGGGTCCTATACTCTTCGTTCATCTCCCTTGTGCATTCACGAATATGTTGAATTCCCGCTAGCAGCTCATATTTATAGTCGTCAAAATCTATGTGATTCCACGATAACTCATCCTGCGGTATCTCATTAGACGGCTGATTTGGGTCAAATGCATGTAATAAGTAAAATGGACTGTCTCCCGTAGCTTCGTGGGGTGTTGAATTATATGCAAAGACGACCATTGGTAACAATACATCCCACTGCGCTGGAATCACAGTTTTCTTCTTCAGCATACGTGTGATTGTCCCTATTGCACGTTCGGTGATACCGTTTTCCCTCGGGTTGTACCCCTTGGTCGTGGACTGTTTTATGCCAGAGATCCTGCATACCTCTGACATCACATTATTGACAAACTCAGGACCCTGGTCCGAGTGTAGAACTTTCGGCCAACGACAACCTTCGCAGATCCATCGTTCGAACAGAGTTCTGGCAATGGTTCTTGCAGTTTTATCTGGGACTGGGTACGCTCCCACGAATTTTGTGAAGTGGTCGATTACTACGAGAGCATACCGGTTACCACTCTCGGACAAACCTAGCTCCACAATGTCCATACCAACTAACTCAAATGGCTTTGACGTGGTGATTGGCTTCAAGGGAGGTATATTGCGCTCGTGTGTTCGCGTGAGAAAACATTCCCTACATGCCTTAGACCATTTAAGTACGTCTTTCTCCATACCTTCCCAAAACACCACCTTCTTCAACTTACGCACCAGCTTACGTCCACTTAAATGCCCGGCCATAACGCCTGCATGCGCTTCATCGAATACCGCCTTCCGATGTTGTTCCGGGACGACTTTTACCACGGAATTTTCTGTGATCATTTTCAAATTCCCGTTCTCAATGACGAAATCAGCGGTGCTATATCTACGTGCACATCTTGGCAACTTCACCTCAGTGATTTCGAGATTATTCTCCAAATGCGTTATGAGATCTTTGTAGTCTGGGTCAACTTTTAAAGCACTTAANCGGACTGTTATAAGTTTCTGTATGCCCTCCTACTCACTTTTAATTTTTTGTCAAAGGTTTCTTCCGGAAAATTGCAATGGTTTTGAATTTTCAAAATAATCAAAGTACTTTTAAATTCAACTCGTTTCAATTTCTTCAAATTAGTTTTTGCTGTCCTCCTTAGCCATGTGTGTGTAACAGTGAGGTTCTGAGATTTTTCTATCTCAAACTTGGCAATTCCATTTTTTCCCCGCTGTATGCATGTTTAGGTGTTTCGCTTGAGGGTATGAAAGCACATTTTCCGAAAAATTGGAATCTATATTCTGTTGTTACGTGTTTGTTACTTGTTTAAGCAACGTGTGCCCATTCTATTATTTAGCCTTAAACCGGATGAGCAAGAGATGCTATGGCAGAAACGTTCGTATCTCATGCACTTACCTGAAGCTTTACCCTTGGTTAGTTTTTAAAAGGTTTATGCGTGATTTATTTCGATTTTACTTCAATTCATTCGAAGGTATTGTCGTCAGTCACGGATTGGGGTTTCTACTTCCTTGCCAACGTTTATCAGATTATTGAGGACTGGGCTCCCCTTTCACCTGTTCAAGCTATGCAGCTTCTCTTGCCACAGTTAGTGAAACTTTAGTAATACAGCCCGACTGCTGTTGTATTTGGTCCCTTATATTGCACTTATGGGAGTAGATTCTTCACTTGCAGGTATCCGGATATGCGTGTTAGACAAAAAGCAATTGAGTGGATTCTTTGTGCCTCGTCAGATTTTCTGTTCAACGCTTTGCCTCAGTTAGTCGAGGCTCTTCGGTTCGAGGTCTTCGAATCAAGTTCTCTCGCTGTGGCCTTGCTTTCACTCTCGTATAAAGATAGGAGATTTGCATTCGAAATCTATTGGTCAGTGATGTCTTCTTGTGTCTCGTATTATGAACTCCTAAACGGTAATATTGGTAATAATTTTTGTAGGCAATTACAGCAGCGCATTGATCACTGCGTTGACTTTGCATATGCTCAGCGTTGTTCATTGCTACAAAAAGAGTTACTTGAGCGGCATGAAGAGGACCACTTGAGGTTAGGCTTTAACTCGCTTCTATTCATTCTTTTGTTTTGCAATAGTTGTTATTCGGCGCTTAATGATACGACTTTTCCAGAAGATGTAGTGAAAACAACTATTTCTCATTGCAGCAGACCACACCTAGTCTAACTTCCGTTTAAAGATAGCAGTCACGGGAATCTTCTTGTCGGAGATTCCGCCAAATTCCGAGGTTTCAAGAGACGAACCTATATCCAACTTTGAAATATCACGAAACGCGTGGGAAAGCAAAAACGTGAAAGCGGGTGCTGTATTACCACTGTCACGGACAAGGAAAAAGACGTGCGAAATTGTACGTGAAGGAGGAGAAACTGAATATGAATGAAGGGTATTTAGTTAAACCTTAAACCTATTAGAATTTATAAGCTACAAGTGGGAAGCGGTAGGTAGCATGTCTGCGGAGAAATCTCTGAACATATAAGGGTATGAAAAACAGAGCATGTAAGTTTCGAAGACTAGTATGGGATTGTTTGTGTACGAATCGCTATGAGGATAGTCCACGGAAATTTGAGAGGATTTTCTCGTCATTCTAGTATACAACACGTGGCAGGTAATGTTAGAAGATGGAGCAGAAAACAGGAAGGCCGAAAACCTCCATAAATTAGGGAAGCAGAAAACAGGAAGGCCGAAAACCTCCATGAACTAGGTGTTTTCAAAAGATTTCTTGCCGTGAGCGGGGAAATTTGGTAAGTGTTTCATTTTTTTTCATTTTCATTTCGTACACCAAGAAATTGGTGTGCCATACATCACGAAGAAATCGTAAACATCGCTAAATACATGAAAAAACCATAGACCTTCAGATTGGTTAAACGTGGAGACAGGCCTCAACCTTGTATGAAGTTGTCTGGGGGCAATATTACTCTTTTGCAAGCTTAGAGTGTAGATCATCACTCATGAAGTGAACAGAGTTGATAGAGAATCATTCATAACAAACCAGGCACCAAGTAATGTCGGTAAGAGCAGGATGCGCTTTGTATGAAAAGGAAGTGTCAGATATACCCACACTAGCCAGCTACGTGTCATTCAGCAATTCGCTTTCAGAACATGTTGGAGCTTCGGCACGCAGGTATGCTGGCTCGCCCTGCGGAACCAACATGTTGGGCAGCCAACCCTCCCAAAACAAAGCGCATGGGTTGTCCATGTGTGACCAGTATGTTCAATACAAAATGAGTGGGTGTTATAAATGGTGCTAGGTTTGCAATGATGTGCAAATAGATCATCAAATAGAAAGGTGTATGTAAGGATATAAGATAGTGGAAAGGAAGTGACAGTGGTAAGAAGTGCAGCTCCAAGCCCCTTCGATTGTGCAAAAAAGTGAGGACATATCCCGCGGTCGCCAAGCTGAAGGTTGGAACGATAACTTGTATGCTCCTATTACGAAAGAAGTATGGAATCATATACACAATGCTTCACTACTTACATGCAAGAATTAAGCTATGTCTAAGTTTTTTCGAACATTACTACAGGGTATATATGTTACTAATCATAAGCTATATTGAGATCACAAATTAGGGTTAATCTTGCTTTGACTTCATCATTAGGTGTATAGTGCTTCGAGGTGGTGATGGGGAACTGCATCTGTAAGCCACGTTGATAGATCATACTCGTCTGCTCTAAATTTGCTGCGTTGATGACTGAACTGAAAAAGGTATGTTATCAATACACAAATTTATCCTTTAATATTCAATAATCTCAATATATCAAGTTTACTTAGTCTTGCTTTGAATGTTCTACTGTTCTCAGCTTTTAAAACACCGCGAGGCAAAATTTGGAACCATCGAGCTACTCGGCAAAAAATGTTATTGAACATCAACGTAGAATTTATGTTCCTTATCTTAGCATAATGAAGATTGAACCCACTGTTTCTTTCACTAATTGGCCTGAAAATCCAGTATTTGCTTGGTCTCAGTTTAATTTCACCCCTTAGTATTCGGAAGCAGAACACTTAGTCGGATAACACGCGTCTATGCTTTAAGCTTTTAATTCCTAATCTTTTGAGTCGGTCGTTATAATCAGGTACAGTGTTTTCATTCGGATAGATTCTTTTGAACAAAATACGAGTGAACGTTTGTTGTACTTTCTCAAGTTTTACTATGTGTTTAACCTTTGAAGGGTTCCAAATCTGAGAACCATACTCGAGATGGGGTAGTACAAAGGATTTATATAGACGTGTTAGAATGTTAGGGTTGTTTGTATGAACGTTGCGTAAGAGCAAGAAAAGAGACCTATATGCCTTACTAGAAACACCATCAATATGTTCTGAGAAACATAGGTTAGAGTCAACAAGGATGCCAAGGTCTCTAGCAGATCTACAATTCATCAAGCTCAAACCGTTCACTTGATACTGAGTTTCTTGGCCGTTACCAATATGCAGGACTAAAGACTTCGAGAAATTGATTGGTAGCTCCCACTTGGTGGCCCACTCTGACATTCTAGCAAGTGAGGTTTGCAATGCGGAGTGCACCTCTGCATAGTTGTCATTTTTATATATGCCATAGATTTTAATATCATCCACATACATCTGGATTTTGATGTGGGGAGAACTCTTCAGAATATTAGGCAAATCTAGTGTGTAGACAAGAAATAGAAGCGGGGATAAAGCTCCTCCTTGTGGAACACCACTTGAGCAAGGAAATTTATTTGAGTATTGGTGGCGAACTTTAACAGTCATGTTTCTCTTGTAAAAGTAAGAGCATAGCCAATCCAAAAGTCTACCCTGTATACCAAGGTGTTGGAGTCTTGCAATGAGTTTACGGTGGCAGACTTTATCGAATGCTTTTGATAAGTCAATATATATTACATCCACAGATTCGCCTCGATTACGTGCAAATACCCAATCGTATACACTATCCAGAAGATTGGTAACGGTTGAGGCACCAGCAATGAAACCATGTTGTTCTAGAGGAATAGAATGAAATCTCTGAAACCAAGATAGCAACTTTTCTCTGATAATTTTCTCCATGACTTTTACTGGAGTGGGTAGCAAGCTAATCGGACGAAAGTCATTGAGTAGATTAGAGCCTGGAGATTTGGGAATGGCTGTGATAATAGCTTCTTTCCAAATCCCTGGAACCTCACCAAGAAGCATGGAGATGTTGAAGATAAGAGCGAGGGGAGTCGATAAGGAAGAAGCACATTTTTTATATACGATTTGTGGGATTCCATCGAAAGTTTCAGTAATAGAAGGTTTGAGACTTCTGAGAAATCTTGAAACCTCTACAGGATCAAAATATACGTCACTACAACTATGTGTGATTGAAGGCACACCATCAAAATCAGGAATACTGCACGTGTGATCAGGAGAAAAGACGCTAGCGAAATGAGCAGCTAATGCATTGGCTTTCTCAGCATCACTAATAAAACTAGCACCAGACTGATCCACCAAGCTCGGGAGACTAGAGCTACTTTTCATTTTACCTCGTAAATATGAGTAAAGAAGTTTCATGGAATTTTTGGAGGCGAGCCGTCGTTCACGATAAGCATGATATTTTTTCATATGAAAATCAATATCCGAGCAGACCTTTTTGTAAAGCTGATTACTTAAAGGATTAGTCAGTTTGTGAAAAAGACGTTGTTTCTGTGAAAGTAGGGATTGCAGTTGAGGTGGAAGCTTTGAAATCATTGGGCGGGGAAATCGAAACGGAACAAACTTTGCAAGACCTTCATACATTTTACTGCAGAACCTATAATATACGTCCGAGCAAGAAGTGTATTGATCAAACAAGTTCAGCCAGTTCACATCCGAAAAATATTGGTTAAGAGAAGAGAAGTCAGCGGCAAGAAAATCAGGGACTGGTAAGAGCAGAGCCGATGTGCACAAAGGTATTTCAAATTGGAGAATAGCATGATCAGAGGAGGCTAAAGGTGGATGCTGTTTTACTACAGATTCAAGAGGAGATGTTGTAAGAACAATGTCAAGTAGGTTTTTGGCACACGTGGGCGAGCTCACATTCTGTGTGAATCCACTGTCAGAAAAAAATTTGAGGAAATAATTCGATGCAGAGTTTGTAGTTCTAAAGTTAATCCAATCAATTTGCAAGTTAAAGTCTCCTAAAATCACTATTTGGTCACTCATCGAAGCGAGGTCACTAAGTAGTTCAATCAGTTCCTCATCATCACATTTGAGAGAACTGGGAGGACGATATACGAGAATAAATTGGACATGTGATGTGCTATCTAGAGAGAGGACCTCAATAGATAATACATCAGCTTTCAACGTCTTAGTGTGCTTACAGATTCGAACATCAAGTGAAGAGTTGGCAAGGACACAGACCCCTCCCCCTTTTTTACTCGGGCGATCTGAACGATATATATTGAAAGGAAGATTCCCAACAACTTCAGAATTCAAAATCTGACTAGTAAGCCAAGTTTCGCTAATGAAAAGTAAATCCGGTTTATGGAGACATAAGAAAGCATGTAAGTGGTGAAGCTTATTAACTAAACTACGGGCATTAAATAAAAAACATTTCAGGGAAGTAGGTTTACCGTGCAGGCTTACGCGTTTCCCGACTTTCTACGATTTATCTCTGAAACTCGCGTCAGCTCACCACGATAAACCACCCATTCGCGCTGAGACAGGCCCTTATTTCGCTCACGTGCTAGCTGTCTCAATTCGTATTCACGTTTGCGCTCATCGGACGTCATGCTTCTCCTAACGTAGACTTGAGGAAAACCAGCGGCATGAAGCAGCCGAGCATTTGCCAGTGCTCGCCTCCAGTAAAAAGTTGATGGAAAAACAATTTTTACCAGGCGCGAACGGGCAGAATCTGGCTTGCCCATGCGATAGATGTCCACTGGGCGACAACGAACATTTAGGGCATCTAAAATGTCATGCACTTTTCTTTCCAGGTTTTCCAGAGTCTCGGGGGCATGTGTGTCATTCCCTGATTCTGGAAGACCACTAACAACAACGCTGCGCGAACGCTTGTCTTCTTCAAGTTGCTCCTTGAAATCAGCATTAACTTTCTCGACAAGAACAGTAAGCATTTTGTTGATTTCGGGGTCTTTGTTGCGTCTTATAATAGACTGAATCAGGTCCATCGCAGACATGTTTTTATAAAGCGGCTCAGTACTGAGCTTGTCTGCTGATGCATCTGAATCAGCAACTTCGTGAGAAGTAGTAGAGACATCACGCTTCTTAGACGCTCGTGTATTCTTGGATGGCATCGTTAGATCAAAGTTTAACTCACTGTTCCTATTCCAATGTACAAGCTGAAGAGGAGGCAACCGCCCAGCACCAGTGATGGATGTGAAGTTATTTTTTATTTATTTATTATTTATTATTATTAGTTGTTGTATATGTAAGGGAAGTAGAATGAATGCACTCTCTATTCATTTACAGGTATGCGGGGGAAACTCTTCTCTGGTTAAAAAAGAGGGTGGATGAGCCGAAACAACGGGCATTCTCAGGCCCGTTGTTAGGCAAATGACGAAATATTGCGCTGAGAGGGGCGCGCGCATGGGGTGAGAATGGCTGGCTTAAGAAACGTTCTCACCCACCCTCATCAGAAGCCAACATGCAACCACATGAAGCAGGATGTTGCTTATTAGTTGGGGGGGGGGGGGTTGAAGGAGGATAACATAGATACCCTTCACTACAGGGTTTTGTTTTCGTATAAAGTTGTTATAAGCAAAAATAGCTGAAAATTACGTGCAATTTCAATGTAAAATTTTGGTATGTAAGCGATAATGTTGTTCAGATGTGTAGTTATAAATGGATAACATCATTAAAATTGGCCGAGGACTATCGTCATTAGTGCAATCAGTGGCTGTTTACTCATTTGAAGGCAGTATTCTGGGGCATCCGTAGCTTAGTGCGATGACTCATCGCTATCGTACGGTTTGTTAATGCAATAAATAGAACCGAGTAGAGAGTGTCAATACCCCCCCCCCCCGG
>JARK01000211.1:86567-97276 GCA_000688135.1 Ancylostoma ceylanicum | reverse complement strand
GGGTGAATTTTACACACTTCAAGGCAACCTAAGCGATATGGCCCGCTTCTTAGCGACGCCGTTGCTGCGACTGTTCACCGCAGAAAGTTCTCGTGCAATTGATCCTACACCAACACGCAATCCAACGCAAATAGTGTGATAAGACACACTTTGTTATCATCATTTTCATTCATTTTATTCACAGCGACGGTCTCGCTGTCGAGTATGCTACGGGCACAACGAGTTAGCCATGAAAGAGTTAGGAGAATTGTGAGAAGGGGGGCTGGGGAAACGAGGTGAGGAGTACAAAAGGCTTGAATACAGCTAGCAGTCATTTTGGGCTTGGCCTTGATGACTTTTCGCATGAGCTTAGGGGCTACGCCTTTAAACGCGGCCATTTCTTTTTCGCATCGCTTTTTCTCCTTGGCGGCCAGCTTCTCCCACTTCAACTTGTCGGCAACCTTGGCCCATTGAGCACCAGCTGCCCTCAAAACATCGGCGAATATCATTCCAGGGTTAGCCAGCTTGGCGCGGTTCTCGCTCAGCCACAACATGTAGGCTGACAGAGCACGCTTCGTGGCCTTCGGGTCCTTCTTCTTGCGGATGGCCTTCTTCTCCAACGATGTCACCTTCTTGGGCTTTGGGGAAGTAGCGGCCTTAGCTGGAAGTTGCATGATAATGTGTGAATGCATTGAAATGAATGGTAATGCATTCAACCGTATCTTCTCTACTCTAGGGCCGCAAGAAGTTTGATTAGGTTGTTTCCCGTGTTATAAGGAAAGATGCCCACAGAGAGCGCTATGTTCCATGTTTCCATTTCAACGAAGAAATGAGCCCAAGGTGTAGCTGAGTGTTGTTATGTGACAAAATTTGACTTCTGCAATGATTTTGTTGCTTCACTGCACATCGAATGTGGCCTCATCAAACTCGTTTTCAAAAAAAAAAAATCCAACCTTTACATGGTTTATGTTGGAATGAGAATGTAGTATGTCTCGAGGCATAGCTTATAAAACAATGTTCAATATTCCATCAATTTCGTGTGAACATGCAGCGAATTAGTGTAAAAATGCGGTCCAGAAGTTCATTAGAAGAGCATGGCTCACAGGTGAGCCGCGCGGTCGTCAATGCGTTATTTTCGACCTCTTTGGTCACTAAATTGAGTCATCCGCATCGAATTTTTCCAATGCACAACAGTCGTCTTCTGCTCATCTTAATGATAAGAAAATTGTCATATGTAAGCCGAATTCAGGCGAACTTACTTGACCGGCCGGTGCTGCAAGTGAACGCGTGACATCATTTTGCAGTGATGGAGGTATAGAGGATTTACCATCCTTGCTTCAAAATTCTAACCTACCCTTTATTACTCGATAACCTATTTCCAATAGACTGCCGCTTTTTCTACATCTCTGCATCCGCTGTGAAACTTTAAACGAACGGGCCCTACTCGAGAACGACGTCTGCCGCTCTCTCGGGCAAATGTTGTCAAATGTTGAGTTTCTAGAAAAATCTTTTGTGTCGTGTTGGGAGCATCACAGTGATGCCAAGCTTTCTGATTCAAATAATATAATCGACTTTGAGCTGACTTATGGTGTATTAGAAAATTAGGTGCAACTGCCCGGAACTCTTGCGCGCACCTAACACAAGTTTTACTCTTCAAAAAATGATATATGGGGTATGTGGCTCCATACAAAAGTAGAAGGAAGATGTCTAGTGAGATGAGGTAAACGATACTCTGATTGAACCGTTTTTTGCGATGCTGTGACTGCATAGATGGGAGATAGTAGAAATCGAGCCGGACCAATTAGAGAAAGAGTTCTGTGCAGGTACAACTCTAGGTAGAACTGTTCATCTTATGAAACATAGCAAAATAACACTATAAAATCAACAAATGGCAGGGACAAGTCGCGAGTGCGACATGATTTCTGTAGGTGTAGGATCCTAGTTCCTGTCATGGTTCTTTCATTCTTGCAAGTGTTTAGGACACGTTGTTTGTTTTTTTTTTTTTGCAAGATCACTAGATGTTCACTCAGATCACTATTTGAAGGGATTTAGTGATCTTGTAATAACAGGATGAGAAAAGAACATACTAGGATGTGATTATATCGTATGCAGGCATGTGCAGCGACACTGCTATATCGGAAGCGAAGGAATGCCAGGCTTCTCCCAAGCACTTCGGATCTTACAGAGTTGATGAAGGAGAATCGTGAGTTCTTTTCTATCGTTGGATTCTATCACCCCATGTAAAATAATACTAGGGTGGTTGGGAACTCCTATCCACATTTTCCCGGGAATTCTCATAATTTTCATTTTCATTTGACAACGTGCTTTACAACGTGCTAAAAACAAAGAAAAAACAGGAGCCCAAAAACCGTAATCAGGATTAGAAGAGAAAAAAAAACATACAAACTGGAGCACTGAGTACCGTACCCTTCTAGCCAGCCAGTCGTTGTTAAGGAAGGTAAATACCCAAAGGGAGCCAAGTCGTCTTGACAGAGATTCGCACGAAAGCAGGAAGCACCACCCATATTAGCCGACAAAGATGCCCTTTGTGCCACTTATGGGGTAATCGGAGCTTGCGGGAACTTTGAAACGCAGTTTCAGCTCCACCTAGTCAAGAGTCTTCAGTCCAGGAACCTGATCGAACACACACATGTATAATAGATTGTCTCAACTATAGTAATACGTTTCTTGTTTGAGATCATTTCTCTAAGTTTTCCCTCTGCTTCTGAACTTCCTGCAACACATTTAATAGAAATATCGTGCTGTATCTGGATCTTTATTGCTTTTCCCCGGAATGCGCTGAACAACTGTTTATATGGGGTGCTACCAGCTAACCTCCGCCCGTAGGTTCGCTGGCTCTCTCTTTGGGATCAATATTAAGCACATTCCAGAAAATAACAATGCCACTGCCTCCCAAGCCTAAAGTCAATCAATGGTCTATAACAGGGCTGTGCGTTACTAACGTGACGAATTAACGCATTAACGCGTAACGGCCATTTTTGGCCTAACGTAACGAATTAACGATTTAACGAAAAACCCCAAAAATCCGTTAAAATCCATTTCGTTAATGGACAAAATGATAGCTGAAATGCGCACTTTTCCCGTCCTTACTTCCATCTACATGACCATCTAGTGTTATAGAGCAGACTATGCTTGTATTCATAATGATTCTATTTGAACTAAGGTACTCGCAGAAAATGCTCATATGGTTGGCCTAAATTTTCCTCTTGCAATGCAGGTGCAGAGTAATTCCGTAATATGTCTTTTTTTTTCTCTCTTTCTCCTTCCTTTGTTCATGTAAGGAATGCAATAGGGTCACGATTGATCTCTCGGATGAGCTGTCATGAGGGTTTGGAAATAGGAAGCCTATGAGGATGGTTGAGAACTATTATAATTATGGTGACAATCGCCGATCCTCAATACAAAGACGCGCATTTTACGAGGAACCGAAGAAAACCCAGTAAATCAGGTCGAATGGATCACCATTTCACTTCAAACAAACAGTAAAGCCCCGTTTATGAGAAGTCCAAACAAGAAGATCCCGAGCTTTTTTTCGATTCGGATAGCTTCGATGAAAACTAAGCAAAAATATGAACTTGCAACTAAGCAAAAATATGAACCGGTACCGTGCACAAATCCTTCCTTCTACATAAACCCTTCCGAAAGTTGGAGGAGCGATATTAATACCTCTGAATTCTCGAGCATCAATATGTTGGCATATAAAAAAGTTTTCACACCACCAACTTCCGCTGAAGGCGAGCGTCTGTTGTCGGCAGCCAGCTTGATTGTATAAGTTCTATGAACCAAATTCACTTCAGAGAACTTAGAAAAACAGCTTTTTTGCATCATAACATACCTATATCAGGGTCCTGAGAGTAGACTCACGTGCGTTTTCCCCAGCATTGCAGCTTCCGCGTTTAGGAGCATTTTAGAGTTTCTCACTCTTTCGTGATTATCAAAGTTCTCGTCTGTTATTACAGCCGAGGATTTTACGGTGGAGACAGTAAAGCAAAGCAATCCAACTCGTAACCTGAGACATCTCTGCCATTTTTCTTTTTTCCACCCGTCTGAATATTGCCTAAGTTCTTGGTTCGCAATGCAAAGAAATCATTTCCAAACCAAACCGAAGCCCAGGCTCAAGGATCAAAGAACACGGAGTTCACTTCCAAATGATTTGCCTACTTTGTGCCTACAAACTTAGAAGTAAAAGATGTCGTCATTTGCTTCATTTATTTTCGTTGAAATTGCTGCTTACTTCTTTTGAATATTAGTCATAGAACTTGCTTGCTACAACTGATGGAAATTATCAAAATGTCCATAAATTCTTCTAACGATTTAACGGATTAACGAATTAACGCATTAACGCGTAACGGCCATTTTTGGCCTAACGTAACGAATTAACGGATTAACGAAATTTGAAATTTTCCTAACGCACAGCCCTGGTCTATAAGTCTGTCTACATACCCATTGTCTTTGTATGGTTGGCCAAATAAATGTAATGTATACCGGCCATCCTTGTGGAACCGGCAAGCTGGGTAAAGAGCATGAGGCTTTTCGTATGAGCTCACCCATCGACACACAATGAAGCTCAGTCTATCATACTTCAGTCTATCATACTCTACCAGGTACCAGCAGATCAAATTATAGGCTGCCAAAATTGGAACTCTAAATTGTGAAAAATCTACAAGGTTTAGCTCTGAACAGGGACGGGGTGACATTTTGCCGTTAGAAGCTTCCGGACCAAGTAAACCAACAGATGGATGAAAACAACAATAAACATTAACCATCACAGATTTGTATACTTGCATACAACAGCTAGCGGCCTGTAAGAAGCTGACATATAGCGAACAAAATCTTATGTACTAAGATTACCAAGTACGCTGGAAAACTGCCTGATCGAGGAGCACTAGAAATCTGCAATGCCAAGGGTTGACAACGCAGGAGTGGAACAAGTTCGATTAAGTGATCCAGCATGTGCTGCAATTTTAGAAACGAGCTCGTAAACAGCTCCAATTTCTAACGTCGATTGTCAGAGGAAAGTGATGTACAGCGTTCTAGCCTCATTTGTAATCTGTAAAAAATTTACGATTGGGAAGCACAAGTCACTCATCGGTTTTCGTCACGCTCCTTCGCGTCGACATCTTCTACGAAGACGCATGAAAGTTTAGCCAGTCTCCGCGGGGAAAACTAGGAAGGAGTCGCGAAAATACGATCCAAAGAAAGTGGTGCATTGTTCTCGCGCGGAAAATGCTGTGGTCGAACCAGGTCGATTAAATGATCCAGCATTTGCTGCAACATTAGAAACGAGCATATAAACAGCTCCAGCTCTTCATTCTCTGCCACATCAATCCGTCAAAAACCGTGAAAATCTCCGCGAACGGACGAAATGAGAGTTTGACTACCGATCGAAAGCTGTCGAAGTCCCAATTCCAGATATCTGAAGAACAATTCTGTTTAGGATCATACAAACTGAAACGAATACAAACAATTCTGTTTAGGATCATAAAAACTAAAACAAATACAAATTATAAAAAGGAGTGAGGCGTGATTGTCAAATGAATTGCTAATCTGTTTCATTTCGCATCAAATCAGACGAACCACTTTTGGATCAGTTTCTCTGAGGCTCATCAGTGACGAGGGGAACTGATCCAAAAACAAATGGTAAAATTGTATGTCCAAAGGGCAGAAAAAATTAAAAAATGAAGTTTTCAGGTCAAAATCGTAAGCTATGGATTTGATCGCTGAATTTTCGAAATTACTTTACAAATTAAATAAAAATCTTGCATTTGATTCTTTTGTTATTTTCTAAATAATTATTATTTGTTATTTGAATTAATATTTTTATTAATTTTATTTTCCGTCTGGCTCACCAAAACGGCGGAGACCCCACTTTTTCCCCCACGTCCCCCTCTCGCCCACTTTCTCCGTCCGCCACCGGCTGTTAGAGAATCTTTCTACTTCTTTCCTATGTGCAGCTCAAGGGTCGTTTGGTGTTCCATACAGAATTGTACAGCCTTTCCTTCTTTTTTTTTCTAGGACTGTCCGATTTTCAATTCTTTCCAATTTAACAGATTGATCCCTTAGCAAGTCTCCAACGATGGCTAGTTTTCCAATAACTCAGTTCCGGCTGGACCTACTAAGTAGGTTTGCGCTATTTTCAGAAATTCTTCACTGTCTAGAAATTTTCAATGCTAACTGCAGTTCTTCATATTTTCAAATCCTTCTAGTGCATTGTACTCGGCGCTCCAATCATATTTCATGATCGATAAGTACTGCTCATGACCAACTTCTATAAGTTTTTTTTCGGTCACCTTTCCTCCGCTTTGGTGGGGGGGGGGCGCCAGATCCCCGTCTAAA
The DNA here is from genome assembly GCA_000688135.1 of Ancylostoma ceylanicum. Lineage (NCBI taxonomy): Eukaryota > Metazoa > Nematoda > Chromadorea > Rhabditida > Ancylostomatidae > Ancylostoma > Ancylostoma ceylanicum. The sequence continues at coordinate 90,940 of JARK01000211.1, read as the reverse complement.
GTGTCATCACCAAGTAAGATTCTTGACAATATTGCTAATATCTATTGCAGAGATAAGTCGCCTTCGACAAATGATAAGACAACTTATACCCGAATCTGGCCTACGCTCTGGAAAAGGATATGAGAGTATAGCGGATCCCAATCTTTACAATGAATTTATTTATCATCCTTTCCGTGACAGTTCTAAACGGCGCTATCGACTGCATCGGTGAGTTTACGAATATTTCGAAAAGTTATTCTGTGAACAATGGTTTAATTTGCAGAATTGGAAAGACAGCAGAAGTTAGATCTCTACAGTTTACTATTGCAGTGATATATCCAACGGTCTGGAGGTCTTTCCCGTCAGTGTCTATTCGGATACGGGAAACTGCATCAAGCCAGATCCCTTCGAATACATTTCTGCTAACGACTACACAATGTTTAGAGAAAGTAGTCTGATGAAACAAGAGAAACATCTCTTCACGGTTTGTTACAGTAATTTTATATGGACAATTGGGAGACAAGTTATTGTACAACGTTTGCTGACTTATTTCGCTGCCGTTGTCGATTTTTTTCTGCTGACTTACCAACCGTTTTCAGTAGGATTGGATCTAACCCATTTTTCCACTACAAAATGACCCTGGAAACGTGAAACGTAGCCAAAAAAGAGTTTGAAATGCTCTCTTTCGCTGTCGCTAGATGCACTGGTTTGGCCTGCAATATTCTGCATAATAAAGCGAGAAAAAAAAACAATTTTTGAGAACGGCTCGAGATGTGTTACTTCCTGTGTTACTGTTATAATGACCGATTACCTAAAGTAGATATTGATCAAGTTTTGTGTCAGCTTGCTCCTCACCACGGATCTCTTTTAGCGTTTATCCTAGCAACACACACTCAATAATAACAAGTGGCCGAGTCCACGAAAGTTCCTCAACAACTTAACTAACGAAAAACCAACCTTCAGGCTGGCTTGCGGTTGTACTTGGACACACAGGCGGGGTCTTTTTACATCTTGGTCCGAGGAGGGCCGCTTCGCTTCTCACCGGCTCTTTCTCCCTTCTCTGAGCTTCTCCAAACTTGCTGGGCCATCCTTTCCCTTATTTATACCCACCGCAGATGGTCGAGCATCCTCCTTTTCCCGACAACCTGTAGGTCATGTTATGATCGTGATCCCTGGACGACATTGCCTTGCTTCGCCAGTTATTAGGTTGAGCCACAACTTTTGGAGATTTTTCGCCGGCATTTCTGAAAGACAACTGGCTGCGATTTTCCCGAGGAATAGACCTCTGTTATTCCGGATATTATGACAGTAGATGCCTAAACTGCCGCTGTCTCAATCGTGCTGCACGCGGTTCTGCATCACGAAGAAGGTCGCCGACTCACAATTCAATTCATTTTGTGGTACTCCGTTTGTTCTTCAAACGTGGTAGAGATTTACTATTGTCTGTTATCCTGAACGAAGATCAATTTTGCTACACGCAGTATGAGGAACAAGTCCCACCCTCGTAGCATCGAACACAAGGCGACCAAATTCTGCGGCCTGAGGGTACTTGCCTCCAAGAATTCATGATAAATTCTGAAGAAAAATCGGGTGTATTGCCAACTGGAGCGGTCACTTAATCTATCGTAGGGTAAATATTGCTGATTAGTACAATAGCGCTCACGGGATGTCGAAAACCGACGGTCGCTCCGCGGAGTCGCCGTCGCTCACTGTCGCTTTGCCATCACTTCCTTAGAGCTGCCCCAGTCGAAGCTATTTGGTCACCATTCGCGAGGAGATCTTTCCGATGACCTGCTGCATGTCTGGGTAAACTTCCCGTTCACTGGTCTCTTCCATGTAATTGGTACATCGATCGATAGAGCGTATTTGATCGGATCAGCAGTAGCGGAAACATGCGCGATGAAAATTTGACTGTTTCTACTAAATTGAGGCAAAACGAAAATGCATCTAAACTTCAAATCTTCTTCTATTTTGCGCAAAAGAGAGCATGACCGTGCATGGGTTCCTGGTGGAGAAATAATAAGAGGCAAACGCTGGGCAGTACCCTTTGCCCCTCCCAATTCTACAAGGTTGCTCAAAATTCTGATGGTACCTTCAGGACTAGGAACACGCCGAAAGTACATTTCGTAAGAATTCGAAAGACCGTAATAGTCTTTATGTTGATTCCTCAGCAGGAAAAAGTATGTAACGGTGTAGATCTCAATACTACAGGGTGGCTGTTAAGTACGGATCGCTCAATTTTCTAACCTACTTCTCCAAAGAAGTAAGATATTGCAATACCGTATTGACTACCAGTTTCGCACAAGCATTGACCATCACCATGTGAAGGTGCTGCTCAAAGGTGCCTGCTTCGGAATCGGTGCAGGCCCTAAGTCGCGGCTCAGGTAAGGTGCTTTTCATATATTTGCCGCGGCGGCGACGGCGTCACCGCGGCAAAAGTGGCTGCGCGGCAAATGTTGTCGCCGAGCGGCAAAATACCCCCATGACCAATCATTGCCGCACGCCGCTGGGCGACGTCGCCGAGCGTCGCCGCGGCAAAAAAGTATGCAAGCTCTCGCCGCCGGACCCTTGCCGCGGCGACGCCGCCGCGACGTCGCTGGCCTATGCTTAATCATGGGCGACTGCCGCCGCGGCAAAAGTGTGAAACCCCCTTAAGACTTCGGTTGGCCGCGACTGGTTGATGTCGGTTTTGCTCCACTCCCTCTCGAATGCTGCCCTGAGGAAGTTCGCGCTTTTGTGGCTAGCAGCAGACACTTTGGCCTCTAAGAAGCTCCAAACAAAGTAGCACAGCGGATTGAGATCATAGAGTAGGAGAACCATATATCTTAGCCACGCCATTCGGGAAAGTCAGGGTCACATTAGGCAGAAGTGGATTTTGTGCTCCGATGGAGGGCAAACTCTTGCTACGTGCTAAACCACTTCGTTCAGCTGTGTCTCTTGATCCGTGGAAAAAGTTCATATCGTAGTGTAGCTTCCTGATGAGAACCGGCGTCAATTTTCGGCAATTTTGTCACGAAAAAGCAAGAAGAAGGCCTCCCTGAAGTCAATTCATCTCAGAGCATAGCAGACTGGAGAAACAAGGTTCACACGCTCACCACCGGTTTCTTTAATGTACTGTAATACAACGACAGTGGTTGGGCTGGCTCCCACAGAATTCACGCTGCCCTAACAGTGGAAAATTTTCCGTCTGTAAAAACGAGGTTGAGGAGGCGGGCACGAAGATTTCTTTTGAAAACTTTTTTTGCCTCATCCAAATGTTCCGTTTTCACTCAATCTATGTGCTGTTTTGAAACAATCAGTAGCTGCGCAGCCCCAGCCTAAGTTTCGCGATTTTCTGAACAGTGACTGTGGAGACATTTGAGTTGGAAGCTGTGAGGTTCACTCTGATCGAGTTCTCACATTCATACTCTTATTGATGATGCCACGTCAATGTGACCTGCGAATGGATCAAGGTCCCCCTGGTTTCTGGAGTGGAGCAGTGTGGCCTGTCTCCTTTTGCTGCCCCACAATATCCCCGTTAGTTAGTGCAGAGAAATCAGGGGTTTAGCAAATTCAGTAACATGGAGCGTGCACCCGCTGAGGTTCACTGAAGGCAGTAGACGACGAGATCTCTTTATAACTTCTGAAAGAGTCCTAGCAGGAGAACCAAAATTCTCACGCTATTCATGGAAGCCACTAACTATCATATCATCAGAAGAGATAGGTGATAGCTGCTTTCCTGTTCCCATTTCAGCTTTTAGAAAAAGCGATCCATACTTAACAGCCACCCTGTATATGCGTTATCAATCTGATGCTTCACATTCTTTGGGGCGCTGATTTCCTCGATGATGACGCAGAAACAAAATCAACTAACTTCAAGTCATTTGAAGTGCTCTCCTCAACGTTTCCAATAGCAATGAGGAGCCAGGAAAAAATTATCTAGAAAACCAAACAAACCAAAGGGTCTGTGAACTGAGACTCGGTGAACCGTATGAATACTGATCAGGAATTTTGTTCGACCTTCCGCAGCTTTCATTACAACTTATTTATATCTCCCATGTGAATTTTATAAGACCTTCCGCAGCTTTCATTACAACTTATTTATAATCTGCGATGCTTTCAAAAAGTTTTGTAGACATGTTTTCTGGATACTGTCAGCCATCTAAAAACGAAGCTTTAGGGAACAAACCTTGCTGCAGCAAAAATCGGTGTAGAGTCGGGTCGTGCGGAATCACTCAAATTAATTTTGATTTTTGTGTGAATGGGGCTCGTGTGGTGCAGTGGTAAGAGGCTCACTGCGCACGCACACGGTGGATGGTTCAATCACGCCCGTGGCCAACCAAGGCATCCATCCCTCCGGGGTCGGTGTAAATTGGTACCAGAGGAGTCTAGGAGGATGAAACACTGATTTGGCT